>PJRA01000303.1:151224-194200 GCA_016987375.1 Brachionus koreanus
ATGTTGATTATTTAAATTTTTTATTAATTTTTTAATTAAATAATTTAAAAAGGCTGTATCGGCATTTTATTAAATTTTTTTTCATGGAAAAAGTTTTTTTTTTTATTTCAAAAGCATAGCACAGTATTTTATCATCTGGATTAGCAATATTTTGTGATAAATTTAGCCTCAAAGTTTAAAAGTATATTCAGAGTTGTTCAAAAATCAAAAAGTCAAAGTCAAGTCAAAAGACTGCAATTTGAAAAAATTTAAGATTTAAAATGACTTCTTTTTTTTGTTGACTTTTACACAAGTCTAACCATATCAAATGAAGTTTAGAATGCAAATAATTAAAGTCAATCTAAATCAAAATGATTTATTTGGGCTGCAGAATTGAGACCATTTGAAAACGAACATATCAAAATCCTTAGAAACTTAGAGAAAAAACAAGTTAAACAAAACACATTTTTCAAAAGAGAATATTTAAAAATTAATTAAGTTTTTTAAAAAAATATATTTTCAGCTTAATTAATTAAAATTTAAAAATATCAATTTATCCAAATCTTCATGTCCTTTTATTACTTTTTTGTTTTTTTATTAAATTAGTTTAGGCTGTAAAATTTTAGAGAATTTTCAGAATAATTTTTTAACTTGATTTATTTTAAAAAATCAAAAAATAAAATTGACAGGCTCTTAAACAATAAATCCTTAACTTATTTAGATAATTAAAATCAAGTTCAATGAATCAGTAATAAAAGTGTTTTTTTTTATTGATTTTATTTTATTTTATCCGTACCAAGCTTAGGCTCCTTCTGATTAAATTAATATAAAAAAAATAATTTTTAAAGGTTTGAATTTAGAAGAAAATTAAAAAAAAAGATATAATTAAAAAGTGCGTAAAATTATTTTCTGTTGGTATTTTTTAAATTTGATCTTGAATAAAGCTAAAAATTGAAATTATTTTGTTAAAAATTCTCGTTTTATATTTAAATAGAGCAAGTGGTGACAATTATTAAAATTTAATTTTAATCTCAATTTGTTTTTAAGTCTAATCAAAATGTCAAGTCCTAATATAAATAATATAATTAATATTAATTGTACATTGTTATACATATGCCCGATACTAAATAGTGTCAAAGGATTATATATTACAAATGAAATAATTGCTAATATAATGTGTCAGGTAAATTTTCAAAATAAGAATTTAGATTGAATATTTTTTATTCTAAATTTAGCTTAATACCTGGATAATTCCTCTGAGTTCGACAGCAGTTTACGCAGCAATGTTGGCTAAAGCATGGCGAATTTTCAAAATATTCGACACTTCTCCACAGAATAAAAAAATTGTCATCAAAGATATTCGACTTGTTATTTATATAATAATTATAATGCTTGTTGATTTGATAATACTGTCTGTATGGCAATTTTCGGATTCGGTAAAATTAAGAGCTCGTTACGTTTATGAGGCCACGTCTCAGCCTACTCGACTGTTTGTTCCAATAAAACAAACAAAGAATTGGACAGACACTGAGCTGCCAAATAGCGATATTTCGCTCATAAAAAATTTATCACATCAAACAAATCAGTTAAAATTAGTGTTTGAATGCAATTCAAATCTCAATGAAGTATGGATAACGATTTTGACTATGTATAAAATTATTCTACTGATGTACGGCATTTACTTGGCATGGATTATTCGAAATATCAATGTACCTTCAATGAACGACTCCAAATATCTTCTATTAAGCACTTATACCATCATTATATGCGGACTTGGCTCTATGACTTTAATGCAATTGCTTAAAGATTGGCCAGATGTTGTTCAAGCATTTTTCACAATTGGTATCATAATATCTACATGCACAACACAATGCCTCCTTTTTATACCAAAAGTAATTTTTTTTATTTTTTTTAAAACTAACTTTTTTGGGTGAAGAAAAAAAAAAGATTTTGATACTCTAGAAATATTTAAATTTGTTAAAATTAAAAAAGAATTTTTTATTGCAAATTTAGAATTCAAATATTAGTTTTTCCTTAAAAAATTTCTAAAAGTCTAATCAAAAAAAATTTGAATCGTAATAACTTTTTATTAAAATTTGAATTTATTGGGTATTTTTTTTGAAAAAAAATCTATATTTTTTAAATTTTGCGATTTATTTTTAATTTTTTTATAATTTATCAATAAAAAAAGCAAAAGTAAGCCTACCTACAAAATATGAACAATTATGCTCTATAGACTTTGATCATCTATCAGCGAGTTGTTTCATTCCTCTGTTGTACCATTCACGGCTTTTGGTGCCAAAAAGCTCAATACATCTTTCTTTAACTATGTCTTGGTAAGTTAAATGCCGTCTTCTAAGAAAATGAGCCATTTAACGAAAAAAGATGAGAATCAAAGAGAGAGAGAGAAAGATCTTGGCTATATGCTGGATGAGGAAAAAGTTTGTTCTTCTAGTTATATGAGATCTAATGCTTTCTTGAAGTGAAGCATACATTCGTTTTTATTTTTTAGAATAAAGTTCTGCATTTATAGATTGACCGTCTGGTAAAACGGATTCACTTCTAATCACAAATAATGGTGCCTTAACTTGATAATTTGTTAGCTTTATTTATCAAATTTAAGTTACAAGATTTTCATTTTTAGAGTTGCTGATAAGCCTTTGTCTTTAATTTAATACAGCCCTAATTTCTAAATCTTTAATTTTAAAATTTTTTAGTATCAAACAAACAATTATTTAGGCATATTATTAATTTTGTATGGCTTTCAATTCTGTTGATTTAACATATAATATGGTCTAAAGAATTTTAAAGATGCTTGATCTAAAAATATCAAACATTTATTAAAACGAAAAATTTCGTGACTCAACGTAATAATATTCATGAGCATAAACTCTTGAACTGATAATTACGTTGAAGTTAAAAATATTTTAAATGAAGCATGCATTCGTTCTAATTGTCTAGAATTAAGTTCTGCATTAATATCATAACCGTCTGAAATCAGCTCAAAGTGTATTACCTGTTGTTTGAACTAGCTGAGATACACCCAACCATTGATTTATGTTATCATAATTTCGAAAATGGATTCATTTCTAATCACAAATAATGATTCCTCTGAAAAAATCACTAATCTATAAAATTTTAAAGTAGTTTCATACAAATTTTAATGAGCCGTTGATTATCGAAATCTGTAAAAATAAAAGGAAAAATGCAGTACTATGTGTTAGCTTTGTTTATCAAATTAAGTTACAAGTTACAAGACACCGTCAATTCCGATGTTAAAAGTTTATTTGGCGAGTACTAAGCTTTGAAATCCTTTCAATTCTGTTTGAGAATAATTGTTCTAGTTGACCCTATCTTCCTCTGAAGGATTTTATTACCACTTATAAATTTTCTTGACCAATCTTTTACCACAATTACTTTAAACAAATTTTCAATTTGAAGACAACAAAAAAATCTTTTTATCATATCAATAAATTATATCAGCCAATTTCCCAAAATTAGAATTAACCTGAGTTAAATTAGGATTTAGTGTATTTCAAATTTTTAGTGTAAAAAAATAACCAAATTATTAAAGAATATTTTATCTTCTTTTTTAAGATTTATTAATTTAATTTTTCAAAGATACGCTTATGGTTTAAACGTAGAAATGATGACAGCTTTAAAATATCGTTGTCACAAATATTTCTGCAATCTTCATCATCTTCATCTTATTTCAATGATACAAGCACTAATGCTAATGTGAAAAATGGAAAAAAATTGAGCCTCGAAGATGAATTGTGTGAACTTCTACAAGAGAATAGTCAGCTTAAAAATTTTCTGAAAGAAGTAAGAGATTTTTAATTGTTGAATAAATTAAAATAATAAATATGTTTGGTTTAGAAAGAGGACATTATTAAAATTTTACAAGATAAAATTCGAACCGCAAAAAAAAATTTGTCAAAATTGTATCAAGATAGTTATTCTGAGGAGAAAAAAAAAGAAAATTTGGATACAAATATGCATCAAAATGAAGAGTCGGCACTCTATTTTAGTCCTTCGATAGATCAAAGTCAAACTTTTCAAACTCGTAATCCAATTTTGAATCCACTTGATTCAGGCTTTGAAATAAACTCTACTACTACAAGTACAGCAACAACAACAAGTAGACCTATATTAAAAATTTTAAAGCTAGCATTAATTTATTTTTAAAGCTGATACATTCAGAACTAACGATTCAAGTTTAAAGGCTTTCAAAAGCTTAAATTTACTTTCACCAGACACAGAAAAATTGAGAAATGATTTGGATGAAGTTGAAGAACTGACAACAAGAGTGCGTGATTCAATATCATTAGACTTATCAAATACTAGAAGATATTCACCATTATTGTATGAATATTACAGAAAACAAATCGATTTGGCAAAATCAATTCAGTGCACTTACAATATCCAATGTAATACCCTATTTGATGCGATGACTTTGATGAGAAAATGTTTAAAAGACTACTGCAAAACGGTTCATAATCCGGAATACTTGGCAATAGATGAAATAGATAAGCCTAATTCAAATCAGTATACTTATGAAGATTTTCTAGCAAAAAATACTGACCCAAAGCTTGTAAGTCAGCCTATATTTAAGATGGACATGAAAACTGACAATCAAGAATTTAATGTGTACAGTTCAGTAAATAATTTAAGCAAAACATGTTTTTTAATTGGGAATTCTTTTAATCAGCAAGCGAAGCAAAACTATAATAGGCAAATTATAGAAGCTTGCACTCCAAGTACCGAATCAACTCAAACCACTGCAGCACCTTCTTCTTCTACTTCAGCAATTTCCCTATCAAACGATGTGAAAACAACTGAACCAGTTAATCCAAAAAAAGATAACAAACAAACTTATGTATAATGAATTTTTTATCCGACCGATCTTCCTTTTTATTCACTTTAATTAACTTATATGAAAAATTTCAAACATAATAAAAATTTTTGCTAAATATTTGAAAAATTTTTTAAAACCAAAACAATGTATAAAAATTTTTGAATACTTTTTTAATTAGGAATCAATTTTTAAGAAAAAATACATGTCAAAAGTTCAAAGGTATAAAGAAAATTAATTTTTTTTGCACTTCCCTATCTTTCATTCTAACGTTTTTTAACTTTTCCTTGGTCTTTCTAAGGATATATCATCAAAAAATGATAAAAAAGTAGATAATTTGAGTATTTTTTGTTTTGTTGTTGTTACATAAGTTCTGTTCATGCATTTTTTGAAATCCTATCTTAAAAATAGTTAATTTGATTTTAATCTTGAAATTTTTACTTTACCTTTGGAAATATTTTAAATCATGTTCCCGACAATGTCATAACTAAAATATTTTTTAAATTATCAATAAGATTTGCTAAAAATAAATAAAGACTTTATTTTAAGTAGTATCTGCATCTATTATCCTTTGAAGATTAGCTAACTATTTATATTTATTTATTAATTAAAAATGTTTAAAACAATGAAAAATGTTTTGACTCATCCTAACAAATCAAATTTCTATTTTAATAACTTATTTTCGTAATTTTTAATAGTATTTTTTATTAATCTGTACATTTTTTATTAGACTATTCTTTCTAAAAGTCAAAAAGTCAGGAGAAAAAGTCTTAACAAGTCATTAAAAAGATAAAATCATGAATTTGTCTTGTTGAAAAAAATAAAAAAAGTACATGACTAGCAAATGACTTTTTTTGAAGAATCTGAACAAGACTAAACTTTTCTCATCCTTTATTAATCTGTAAATAAGTTTATGTACAAAAATTTGTATCTGTATCTTTTTAATTGTATTAAACATTTTTATAATCGCATGCGGGTTGAAAAGAAGGTTTTAGACCATTCTGAACTTCACAAGGGCCCTTAAATAAAAAAAAAATTTAAAAATTTTATAATGCAAATAATGTATTGACAAAAATTTGATTGTAAATTAAACTGGATCTCAGATTTAAATTAATTAATGAAAAAATAAAAAACATAAGAAAAGTTAATTCGGTATTAACACTAGAAAATCAAAGGTTCTTAAGATAACATTTAAAAAAATTTAAACTTAAATATTTTTAATTAATAGTGATAAATTTTTACAAAACAGCTTTTAAAAATTAAGCATTTTGTTATTAATTCTTAAAATTTAATTTGTTCACATTACATAATTTACAATTTATATATAAAATTTTAAAATTAAAAAAAATATCACATTTTTTTATAATATATTTTTGAATTAAAAAAACACGAAAAATGCTTGGTGCTTCTAGTTTTAAGCAAATAGAATTTTATATTTAATTAACAAAGCAATTAATATCCTTCAGCAAGATTATTAGATTATTGCATTGTTCAATGGTTAAAACGCACTTTGAATATACTGTCAATGTATGGCGCCCTTATTTGGAAAAAGAAATAAACGAGCTTGAGAAATTTCAATATAATAAAGTTGGTTTCAAAAGTATATGATTTGGATTATCAACATTGTTTGTTAAGGCTAGATTTAACTTCTTGAATTCAAGAAAATTAAGAAGCAATCTATTTAAGATGTCCAAATTGGTAAACAGTTATCAACTATTTTAATAGTTAAATTTAATAAAGAAATCAATTACAGTCTCAACACCAGTACCCGAAGATGAATTCAGGATAAATTGTTATTGTCTAAGACGTCAACGAATAAAGAATTTTCGAAATAATTTTTTTACAAAAATAGTCGTAATTAGGTGGAATTATAATCTGCAAAATGTGGTATAAGCAAAGAATCTGAGTAGTTTCAAAGCGAAACTTCACAGTTGGATGGTGAAACAAAAAGAAGCGACTGTCATTGCTCTCTAGGGCTATGCCAAGATAACCTCTAAGCTCCAGTTTAAAGTACTACTACTAATGTAAATAATTTTGGAGTTCTAGATCTGTGCATCTATTAATATTTATTTTTTCATTGAAACACATAGTGATTGAAAATATTAATTTTTAATTTTTTAAATTAATTTTATTTTAAATAAAAAAGGATTTACATTGTTTTATTTTTATTTATAAAATTAATTTATTGAAGCGAATTAAGCTTTTCCATAACTCGTTGCTGATGAGTGCTTCGAACTTTTTTCAAATCTTCAGCATACTTAATTTCATTTATCAGTTCAAGTTTTTGCTTTTCAAGTTTATCTTTTTGATCATTTATTTGCTTTGTTTGTTCAATAAGTTCGAATAATTCTCTTCTTAATTGTTGGTTTTCCATTTTTATTTTATATGTATTTTCACTTAAACATTCGCGTGCCTCTCGGTTGGCCACTTTGACAATGGCTGCTATACGATTATCAGCTTCTCTTTTATGCTCAGTTTTTTCTTTTATAAAATCAGCTCTTAGTTCACTAATGATTTTTGTTTGCTCTCGTCGAGCCTCAACTATATCATTTTCCAGTTGTTCAATTTCTTCTAATTGTTTCTGCTTTAATTCTTTATACTCTGACATTTCCTCTATTTCACCCTTAACTTTGTTTAGCATGTTTTGCTTTTGTATCAAGTTGTTCTGAAGGGCTATATTTTTTTTTTAAAATAATCATTTAGTTTATATAGAATTATAAACCTCAATACCTAGCTTTTTTTCTTCGTAATCTTTAATAATTTGTTCTCTCTGAACTTTTAACTTTTCGATTTCCTCTTTGTTGTGATCGGTTAAAGTAATGATGGAATTTTGACGCATGTTTGCTTTTTTGGCCATAAAATTCAGATATTCATGCTTTAAAACAAAAATAAATTTAGAATAACGGAAAAGTTTGACAATTAAAAAAATATTTGCTCTAAAATAAAATTTAAGAAGACCGTATTAATTTTATAAAGCTTGAAGATATAAATTCTACATTTTTATTTAATGGATTTTAAAATTATTTAAAAATATTTTCAAAAAATTCAATAGAGTATCTTCATTTTTTATCTCTAAAATGATTGCAATTTTTTGATTTTTATTTTAAAAAATGTTTGAATTTTAATTATTTGTTAAATATTCAAAAAATATCATATTTTTTTCAATCTTAAATTTAATACAATAAAAACCTACACTTTCTTCACTAATTCTTTGAGCTTCTTGTTCCAACCATTCATTCTCATCTTTTCTAGACAAAAAATTATCCTATCTATTCAATTTTGTGAATTTATAAATTTACAGGCTCTGAACTCGATATTTTACTTCGTCAAGTTCTTTAGTAACTGATTCTAATCTAAATTTAAAAAAGCTTAAGAAAAAATTTACTTTACACAATTAATTCTTACTCATTCACAAGTTGTGTATCTTGATCTATATCACGATCCTCTCCTTTATCTTTTTTTTTTGACTCGCTTTTTTTTTTGCCTTTTTTATCACCTTTTTTAGGAGGCATTTTTAATTTAGCTTAAATCAAAATTTTACTTTTACAAGGCAAATTGCAAAAAAATAATTAATTCATATTGCTTAGCAACAATTCATTAGATTTATTCTTAGAATATATAAAAGCTTTTGCTTTGAACATTTTGTTAAGCTCATATTGTCAGAAAGATTTAACTAAAATTCTCAACTAGCATGAATCAAAAAATTTATTTATTTTGTGTATTTTAAAAACTTATTTATTAATAATTAAAATTATAACAAAAAAAAAAGATAATAAATTATTAAAGTTAAATCTTGGAATAACGAAAGATTGATATTCGTTAAATCAAAATTAAATTTGAAAAAATCAGGAAAGAATAATTAAAAAAGTTGTCGTTATCTATTTTTTTTTTAACAAAATATATGAAAAAATTAATTTTTAAAAAAAATTATTTGATTTTTTTTATCCGGTCCGATCATATTTTTTTCGTTATTGCGAACAAAATCGCAATAATGAATTAATTTTTATTTACTAGCAAGTATGGATTAGTAAATAAATTGTAGGGTTGACATTCAATTCTTTAGCTATTTCTTAAGTGTTTTTTTTGTTCCATATGTTTCAAGCATAACGAGAGTTCAACTTTATATAGACCTTCAAAAAATAAAAAATAGAATTTTAAATTCAATTAAATACTTCCCTTCGAGAATCGAGTTTCAAAAACTTGATTGAACCAATGACAAAATCTAATAATGGAGAAAAAACATTTGGATTTTTTTACTCTAGATCGATAAATAGTTTTGTGATAAAGAGATCAATTTTGAAATTCTCTACATTCAAGCTTTCCATTTGTAATAATATAAATTTAATCTTTAAAGATTTTGTTAAAAAATTTAAAAGATTTGATTTAAATTTTTGAATGTTGTATTTTTCTTTATTAATCAAAAATTCTATATTATTTTTAATAGTATTTAATGTTTTATATAAAATTTAAATAAATGAGGTGTTAATCAGTCTATTAGACAAGGTCACTAGCCGTTGATTAGCCTTGAAACAGAAAAATTCCCTTCGAGAATCAAAATTTCAAAAGTATTTTAATTTTTTATGTTTCGAATATTTAAGAAAAATGAGATACTAGTTTTTGGAATTTTTACTATTTTAATTTTCTCTTGGATTTATTATTTAAATTAATTTTAAAATTCGAATTAACTTTTATTTAATTAAATTTATTTAACAAATTTTTTGTTTGAAAATAAAATTTTATTTTTATTTTTATGAAGCAATTATATTTAATATATTTTGTTATAAAAGTTTTAGATTAGTGTCTAATATTTCTTAAATAAATATATATCTTTTTGTATAAAAATTAAAGATGTAAATTTTTATATAAATTGTGTATAAATTTTTTCATTGAAGTGATAAAACTAAGAACTGTTTAATTCAATTTAATTTTGTAAAACTTTATTGTTAAAATTAAAAAAAAAAGTGATGACAGTTTTTAGGGTCAATAATTTAAAAATTTTAAAAAATTGAAAATAAAAACTAAAATTAATATAAAAAATCAGATAATTTGGCGTAACTTTAGATAAAATTTGTAATAAATTGATTATAAAATAAATAAAATATTGATCAGCAATAATTTGGTTAAAGTAATTTAAGCCAAATATTGCTTGACGATGTTGGTTTTAATTTTGCTGTATTCCACTGTTGAGGACAAAAACAAATAAGAATTAACAAAAATTTTTGGTTTAAATAATTAAGCTACTATAAACTAGTTGAATTGTTTATATTTGAATTAACGTTTTTCGAAGGCTCAATTACTATTGTTGGTATTGAGCTTTGAGAAGTATTTGCATTTTTCTCCATTAGTGGAACATGAGCCTCCTCGTTAATATGCTTATCTATTACAGAAGTTCGTGCTCTATCGACACTTGGCTTCTTTCTTTTTATTAATGACTCACGTTCACCAGCTAGCTGTTTATCACTGTTAACTAATTCTTGCCAAATATGAGTTCGTGATAGCTCTGTTGATATGTTGATTGAATCTTGCTTAAACTATTTTTTTTATAAAAAAGAATAATTCATCATTATTTTTAATAGCTAAAAATCTTACAATTTGTTTGCTGTTTTGACTCTCGAGATCATCGCTGCCTTTTCCATCCTCTTTTGAACGTTTGGTCACTTCAGGCATGATATCATCCAGATAAGACAATTCTTTCTGGGTGAATATATAGTCCATTATTTTTCTGATTCCTACTAAGCCCAAAACCTGATAAACGATAAAAAGCAAAATTATTTAAAATATGTTATTTTAAATAAATGAATATTTTACCATCACTGGAAACAGAATGCTTATTTTTTTATTCATTTTAATAACAAAAAGTAAGACCAAACAACCAATTTGGAAGAGAGTAAAAAAATGCACTCTCCAAGTGCGAACATGTCTCAAAAATATCAAATCTGGCTGGTGTTTTTCGGGCATGAAAAATATGAATATACGTTGCATTAATTGTATTCCATTTAATGATGAAATACCCATGTATAAAAATATTCCGTACAAAACAGGCATTGGAATTCTCTGAAGAAAAAAACAATTAAATATATTTTTAAATTACTTAAATAATTTTATTACTCTAAGTATAGTCGAAAGAAATACGGATGAACCAATTAAGATGAAAACTACCGTACCAGTCAATCGCTGCTCTAATACGCCAAGAAATCTAAATAAAATAGTTTTATTCATTTATTAAAAGGAAAAAAATGAATTAATTATTAAATTTTGTATATTTTAAAAACAAAGCTTAATAGATTATTTTATTTTGTTACTTGAAAAATTCAATTTAAAATTCAATTGCAAAGCATTCAAAACAATTTGTAAATTTTTTTTTTATTTTAAATTTTAAAATTTTATATGAAATTTTAAAGAATTTAGTTTTTTTTATAATTTTTTTTTTTCATTTAACACTCGTAAGTCCGAAGAATTTCTAGGCTCTTTATTTAAAAATTTAAACTTGAATTTTATTTTTAAAAAAAATTAATTATTAAAAGTGATACCATAAAAAATTTTTTACACTTATTTGATTAAAATTTTTTATTAATAATTGAATTCTAATTTAAAACAAAGTATTCCATATACTTATCTTTGATAGTTTTTATTAATTGAATTTTCTTTAAATTAATGTAATTTTGGAAATATAAGAAAGCAGGTTCTTTTTAAAAAAACAAGGGAAATTAAAATAAATTATTGTTAGTTCAGTCAGCATTTTAGAAAACTAATTTAATATACAGCCGAAGACGCTGAAGCATTACCAAAAAACAAGTCTATTTTCATACAACCAATAGACTCAATAAACATCGATAAACATGTCAATAACTGTAAACATAGAAAAAGGGATGCAAAAAAAAACATTCATTTTAATTAAAAACGATGAGACAAGTGGCAAAATTTACGTATCTGATAACGAACCCTCAAGTCTTCCGGTAGAACAAGACTTACTGGGCTTGTTTCAACAAAAGAAAAAATTTAGTGTCACAAGTAAAAAAAAGAAATTTTTTAAATTTTTTGTCATTCTAATCAGATTGGTGTCAATTAAAACAAATTGATATCAAAATATAATAAAAGTTTTTTTTTAATTTTTATGCATTTTTTTATTTTTAGTAAAATTTTGGTTTTTTTATTAAAAATTTGTTGGTGGTATTCTAACTAAATTTCTCATAAAGAATAAAGTTTTAAAATTGGCTCAAATAAACTAAAATTAAACCTTTAATCCCTAAAAAATTTTATTCTTTTAAAATAAATTTGATAATTTTTGAGTGTTAAATTTCATTCAAGTGTTATCTTATTCATATCAGCCAGCTCTTTCAAGTGTTAAATGAGCCAAATTTTAGACATGAAGATATTAGAATATTAAAATTTCAAAGAAATCAAGATAATTTATATTTTTCTTAAACAATAAAAAGATAATTAGCCCAAATTTAATCAAACTTACTTTGGCTTTTCACCAGGAGCACTAGCTTCCGATTCTTTTTTTAAACTTAGAACATGATTAATTGATAAAACAGTTGCGGCCACAAACCAAGGAATTCTAGAAAAATAATATTATTTAACTTTTTTACATAAATATAAATATTCTAATAAATTATTAACCCTAGTAATGAGTTGATTCCAATTGCTATACCGACTATAAGTAAATCCAAATGATATCCAGCTCCTTTCTTAATAAAAAAAAATTTCAAAATTCACTCATTTAGATAAATATTTTAAATTACTTTTAACTTGTTTTCTTTTCTGTTAACAATTACCGCTGTAATATGCTGATCCATAAATATTAGAATAGTTGCTAAAAGTGCAGGGATTATTGCTGCTACAGATAGCCAAAGTTTGTCCTTATTACGCTCTATGGGATTAATAAACCAGCCCCTTGTTGGAATTGTTGTCTGAATTATTAAATATTTAATATTTTTTAAAGGTTGTATTTATAGATTTTTTACTTGGAACTTTAAAGGAACCATTAGCTTAGGGGTGTCAAAGCCAAGATAGACATCAACCAAAACTGCCACAACTATAGTGATAACAACACCGAAATCTGCTATTTTTGATCTTAAGAATGAGGGAAAAAACGGACTTGTTCTGAATGTTCTAAGTCCCATGGCAAGTATAAATGTAAAAAGATAGAGGAAAACTGACACGAAGAAAATATCCGGTGAATATGTGCACTCTCTGTGATATTCATAGTACGAGCCCAAAGCTTCGCATTGCTCTTTGGTCAGTATATCCATGTCATGAACTGATTCGTTAAGCAAATTAATGCATCTACCACAAGTGTTATTTTGAAGAATTTCTTCGAAATAAACATTCGGATTGTTGGAAAACTGGTATGATTCTCGTATGCCAAACAGCTTAGCAACAGATTCTTTGATAAAAATTAAAGCTATCAGCGTCGCAAAACTTTCCTCTTGACAAAAAATTCAAGTTATTAATTAATGATTTAAACTTAGATATTGAATTTTGCTTTATACCAGTAAATCTTGTTATATATTTCACCAAAGCACTGCAGTCTGTTATAACTATTGTAGTCAATATCACGAATGTCCATAAACCAACATAAGCTCTAAAACCCATATAATCAATACCATTATCTCTTAAAAAAAATACTTCATTAATTATCATTAACTTGAATCGAATTAGAAGATCGTCAAGGTTGACCGTCAAATTCACCAAAAAAAATTTTTAATTAATAAATTTATTTATAAAATTAAAAAAAGTACAAATTTTTTGAATTTATTATACTTTTGGTTTGAACTTAAAAATATAATTAAAAATAAATATCTAAAAACACTCAAAATATTTAATATTATTCTTTTATTTTTTAAAATAAAACTTCTAGAAACGATGCTAATTTTATTGTAAAAATTTAATCAAGTCAAGTTAAAAAGGAGATTTTTAACAATAAAACATGACAAAAAAATAGAAAATCTAGAAAAAGGCATAGGAAAAAAAATAAGTAAACTGTTCCTTCAAAATTTTCTAAAAGTCGTTCTTTTCTATTCCAAAACTATCAATTTTTTCTGACTAAAAACCAAAAAAATTGTCTAATTTGGAATAGAAACTATAAATTTTAAATTAAAATTTTCTTTGGTCTAAAATTTGTTTCGTAAAATGTATCGGCTGATGCAAAAATTTAGACTTAAGCAAAAAAGGCCATAATTGGCAACTTTCTTAAATCCTAGATATTAAATTTTATTCAATGAATACATGTTTTATTGATTCATTTAATTTGCATTTTTTCCCATTTTTTATGCTTTGTAAAATTTATTTTATCCTAAATAAAAGCTTTTTTTATTAAAATACTCAAAAGTGAACATCCATTTAAAAATCGTTTTAATCATTTTTATTACAAAATAAAATTACTTTGAAAACTGGTTTAGAATTGTCTCAAATACAAGAACTGGCCCAGTGCTACCAAGTATAGTCATTGGCTGACCAGAAAAGACACTATAAAGTATTCCACAAATCGCGCCAGATAGTAAACTTTCAATTGCAGACTTAAGAAAAAATAAATGTCAAGTAATATTTCTTGATAAAAATTTTTGATGCTAAATTTACCATATTTTGATCAGTAGCAGAGCCAAGCAGACCTCCAAAAGTAATTATTGGAGCCAAGCAAGCAAAATACATAAACATTATTGAAGACAAGCACTGAAAATTAAGACCATCTTTAAAATCGCTCAAAAACCATGGATATTTTCTTTTAATGTCATCAATCAAGCCTCCACAGAATCTGCCAGTAAATTCTAAACCAGGTCCCATATCATGAGGCTGAGCCTCTTCATCATGTTTTTTAAAGCCATTCGTAACTGATCCATTTACTTTGGTCACTTCGGCCAGTTTATCCAACCTTTCTTGCTAAAAAAAAATTATCGAATTTTATATTTTGTTAATTTTAGATTTTAATTAAAATTTAGAAAAAAAAACACCATTTGAAAAAAAATTTTCTTTTTAATAAAATTAAAAGAAAAAATACTTTTAATGGAAGCTTATTAGGTGGGTCTAATCGAATGCTTGGATCCCACTCGCCTGGTGGTAGTACGGTCACTTGATCCAAAAACACATCAAATGCGCTCAAAATATCATGTTTGCTTTTAGCTTTATAAGCCACATCGTGAAATATCTAAAAAATTAATAAAATTTCATTTCAATTTATAATAAATATTTGATATTTTGGTCTAAATTTACTTCGTCACTCATAATTGTGGCTATGGAGCGTCCAATTTCGTGATATCGCTGCAAATTGCCCTTTGGACCGAGTATGATAAACAAAAATCGAGTGGGCACTGGTACCTCAGTAAAATCACCGAGTATAACCGCTTTGGACAATCTCACAAAAGCGGTAAATTGATAGTCCAAAAAGTCCACTTCCCCGACCAAAACATTCGAGGCTTCAGCACCAAGTGGGATTTTTCTCATAAAATGTTGATTCATCTAAATAGATTTTTTTTTAGATTTCAAAAATGTTCTTTTAATTTAACATCACTATGCCAGTGATATTTCTGTTGTATAATTTTGGATAGTCATGCAAATCTTACATTAAGGATGAGTCACACTCAAAAGATGGTTTCATGCCAAATACAATATTTTTTTTATTTTTAATTTAAAAAAAACTTAAACAAGCTATCTTAGTACCTTATATGTGCTGACATTAGACGCAATGGATACATTTGAACCAATTTGAGTCAAAAAATCCTTTCAATTTTACAACAGAAAATAAATATTTTTGTTTAGAAACAAAAAATTGTGAGCATGTGTGCCTTATATGCCTAATGCGGAATTTAAATTTAAAATTTACTTTGGCCTTTGAGTCAATTTTGCTAATGCGAGCCGAAGAGCCGCCAAGTTCAAAAATGGGCTGTGTTGGCGATTGCTTCAGATTGGCCGAGCTGGTGTTCGAAGCAAGAAATGCCGAAGAAGGATTATGCGGCAAACTGCCCAAGTCAATGTGCGAGGCTTTCTTGCCCATATCAGCTAGGGATTTTATAAGAGGAAAAGGCTTTTTTTCGCCAGTGTTTATTTGCTTTTGAAATTCTTTTTCATGCTGATGGACATGCTTCAGTAGCAAGGCATTTCGCACCGCTTCTTTATGATCTTCATTCAAGAAACGATGTCTAACCACAGAGTCCATGATGCCATCTGAAAAAAAAAATTATTCAAGCAAAATATTTTAATTTTTTTAAATAAAACTATTAAAAAATTAAAAATCAGTCGTTTTAAATACCAATAATTGTTGGCAAATCTTCACCAGGAAAGTCTAGTAAGATGGCTCCATTTAGCAAACAACTTCTTAGCTCGAAAAGAGAATGAAGAGAAAGAGTGGCTACATGTGGTTTGGACCAGCGGCCTCCATTTTCCACTTCTTCTTCAAATTTAAGCCATCTGGCGGCCTCACGCCATTCCATGTTCTCTTGTAGTTCATCCATTTCGCAAAACAGATGATGAGGTTTGTGCTCTTCGTCTGGCTCATTTTCCCCAATGGAAAATTTGACCGCATCGGACTCGTCAATTATCGGATTAGAAGGCTTAAAATTACTCATATTTTGCTCTATTAATTAATCATCAAAATCTTATACTTTTAAAACCTTAATAAATCATTTTATTTGAATAGGACGAAAGAGTTTGAATAAAAAAATACTAGCTGTTGATTTTTTAAAAGCTAATATTCATGTGATTGTGCGTAAATTAATTATCTAAAATTTAATAATTAACTAAAAAATGATATAATTTGATCATAATAAAATAGACTGGCACAATAAAAAATAATTTATTGAATTAAAGCTTTAAAAAAATAAGAGAAAAAAAAAGAAAAACAAAATGACAAAAAATAAAATAGAAATTTATTTTTTGTTTTAAATGCATTTTAATTTTTTAAAACGCGCACTCGTTTGATTGTTTCTCTTGATAAATGGCTAATAGTAGTCGAGATGTGCCGTTCTCTGACGAGAAATTTTGTTTAAAAAAAAATCTTAAGATAACACAAACTAAATTTATCATTGAAAAATTGCACTTGACTCAATTTTTTGACACTTTAAAATAAAATAAATAAATAAATCTCAAGTAAATCAAAACAGTAGTAGATTCTAGCTAAATTTTCTTGCATAATTATTGCTAGTTTATTACACGAGCTTATCACATTGCTAGTAGTTGAGTTATGAAATTTACAATAACAAAATTTTATCACTATTTTTTCATTTTAAAAATATAAAAATCAATGTTATTTGAGCATATGTTTTATACTACACAATAAAATGCCATTTAATCTAACTGTTTACGCCTCAGAGCTGCATTCTATCTAAATTGATTACGGCATCATCAGCACGTAATGCAAAAATGTAAGAAAAATCCGGCCCTTTTTTTTGTTTCAAAAACAGATAACTAACTGACACCGAATAATTTTCAGACATCCTTAAAAATAATTTCTTTCAGTTAGCTTAGGATCATAATTTATGTACTAGCATACAATTAACTAGACAAAAATATATACAAAAAAGTTCTTCCTCTAGATTCAATAAAATGGCATTTAATATGTTTATTTAGGAAACTATTGATTATTTTTCCCAATTGGTTTGGCTTGCTTGCTTGCTTTCGATCAGTTCACTAAATTGTTTTGTGTAAATCAAATTTTCTCAATGAGTGAGGCTTTATCAAAAGTGATTATGATTTTATTGATTTTCAAAAAAAATAAATTAAAGTAAAATTTAAATAAATTAAGAAAAAAAATTAAGTAAACCTGGTGCTTATTATAGTATTAGAAAATCCCTTTTAAGCGTGCTTAAAATGGTGAAAAGTGAACTTTTTTATTAAAATTATAAAATATCAATATATCTAAAATAGTTGGTTTTATTTTGAATAATTTAATATGGTATAGAGTAATTGCAGCGTTGTTTAGCTAAGAATAAACTCAACAAAAAACAAAAATAACTAACAGATATTATAGCTTGATTTTTTTTGTTTTGTTTGATAGCTTTGTATTCGTGATTGTATATTCTAAATTCAAATTATGATAATAAAATCTATGCTCATAACCAATTTTCTATGAATGCTTAAAATAAAAAATTTAAAAATATAAATCTTTAAAAGCGTTTCTCCTAAAACATTTAACATTATTTAATCTTTTTAGAAAAAATTCAATTTTCACTATTGTAAAATTTATTGCTTCGCTCACCTTTTATCATTCTAAACATAGCTTTGATTTGATATCAAATTTATTGCAAATCCTAAATCGAAATAAAACAGTGTTCACATTTATCGAACAAGCCTTGTGTTTTTGAAAAAGTAAATTTTTACTATTTATCAAAGTAAACATTTGAAAAAATATCTTTATAGAAGACAATTTGCGTCAAGTATTACTAATTTTATAAAAAACGCATGAGTAAATGCATGCTTTTATAAAACAAATTGACAATCTTAAGAGTCTCACTCTAAATGACCATAAATTTCTTATTTGTTTTATCAATAATAAAGTAATCTAAAAGAGAAATTAAATTTTGTTACCAAGAGCAACTGAGATTATTTATTTGTTAGGTGTAAATCTAGGAGATACAAACAAAAATTTGCTTTAAATTACATTTACCTTTTTAAATTAATCTAATTTTTTTCTAAAACTAATCAAGTCTTGGAATTTAAGCTGCTTAGGAATAAATAAATTTATTTTCACAAGTCACATTTTCAAAAAATGATCATTTGGTAAAATAATTTTCATGAAAAATGTCAGAAATATTTTTTTATCCAAGACTTAAATTAATACTTTAATTAAACTTATTGAAAAATAAAAATCTACTTGAATAAAGACGCTTAAACTATTTTAAATAGACTGATAAATCTAAAATTATTTTAAGATTAGATTCTTTATGTGCACAGTTTACAGCTCTTAGTTTGACAAAATACAAGGCTTCGAGCGTGTTTTATGTAATTGTTATTATTGTTGAAGAAAAAAAGCAAGCATGAAACGCAATGGAGAGGAAGCTCCTAATTATTGTTGCATAATTTAAAAATTTTTTAAAATAAAATATTTATACTTCAAATACTCCAAACAAAATTAAAAAAATCGATTAATAAACTCACTCTTAAATTAGTTATTATTTTTCCAATAAAAATTATCTACGAAAGAACACAATTTATCTTCATCTTGAAATAATTTTTTAACATTTAAATGACTCAGAGCTCAATTAATTTGCGATCTAAAATCTAAAATTATTTACAACTAAATTTGAGAAAAATTTAAATTCTTGAATTTTAACTTTGAAATTTGCTTATATTTTATTTTTAAATTTTAAATTTAAACAACAATCTTTGAAATTATATAGCTAAAACTTATCAACTATTTAGATTTTGTTCTAAAAACGGTCTAACAAAAAAAGTTGCAACTAATGATTGGTAATCAAATTTTTTAATTTAAAAATTAATTTTAGGCGTTTTTTTTGTTGTTGTTAATCATAATCAAAAGCAAAATTTTTAAATTTTTTATGCCATTAACCAAATACATGGCAACTTCGTACCAATCGCGTAACGCCAACCTATTGCAAAATTTCTATTTTGATTAATTTTTTTTAATTTAAACAACATAAATCTTTTTGCTTTTGCTTGAAAAAAATATACGAAACAACGCTGTTAAATCAAGTCTGTGCAGGAAATTTGATTAAATTTGCTAGAAAAAACTAAAAATTGGTGCAAATAACGCTCTATTAAAATTATTCATTAAACTTGTAGGAAATATATCTCTGTTTAATATTTAAATACTTGAACAAAAAAAAATATAACTGATTAAATTTTTACTTAGTAAAATAATAAAATTTTAATTTAAGATTTAAAAATAAGAGTGAAATAGAGAGAGAGCTAGAAACATGCCATCAATTGAAACAAAACAAAGGAAAAAAAATAAACTTAAATATGAGCCATTATTTGAATAGAAAACATAACTATTTGTATTTACATAAAAAAAAATAAAAAAGGTTTTTTATTAAGTCAATTTTCTTTAAAATTCAATTAAATTTCTTTATTCTGAAAAAAAAAATTGCATAATAAAATCGATTTTAACAAAAGCTCTCTCGCAAGTTTTATACACATTCCAATCTTTTAAATGAGCCTTGACTTTTCCATTCAATTGAAACCGAGTAGGCCAAATTTGCTGATATTCAGAAAAAAATTCTAAGCATCTGTGTCTACAACAACTATTTGTGGCGGCGGAGGGCGGTTCTTGTTCGAGCCAACAATATTTTTCAATAAAAAAGGCTCTTTTATTTTGTCTTTAACACTAAAACGTGTTGCATATTTGTCTAAAGTGTATAAATCATTTTTAGAATTTCTTTTGGCATCTAGCATCACTTTGTCGATTTCACATTTTGACTTCTTTTTTGACTCTAGCAACTGATCTAAATAGTAAAGTTCTTTTTGAGTAAAAACATAGTCTAGCAGCTGGCGTATTCCGACCAACGCAAGCACCATAACAGGAAATAATATGCTAATGGTTTTGTTTGTCTTTATCAAAAATAGGACTATTAGACATAAAATTTGAATTAGGGTAAACGTGTGAACTTTGTATGTGCGGACAAATCTGAGAAATGGATAGTCCGGTTGATGCTTTTCGGGCATCAAAATTATCATAAGTCTTTGCATAAACTGCATGCCATTAAGCGAAGCTATACCCATGTATAAAAATATTCCATATAAAACTGGCATCGGAATTCTCTTTAAAATAAATTTCAAGTATTTATATGTTAACATATTCAAATAGTTAAAATACTTGTAGATATTTTGCCAAAAAAACTGATGATCCGATCAGAGCAAAGACTACTACACCAGTCAAGCGCTGTTCTATAACTCCCAAGAACCTTCAATATTTTCAAATATTTTCAAATAGTTTTTTTTTAAATTTTTTTACTTGGGCTTTTCACCCGGAACACTTGAATCGGACTCTTTACGCAAACTATTGATATTATTAATAGATAAAACTGTTGCAGCAACAAACCAAGGTATGCTTTACAAAAAAATGCATTTTATTCAAATTTATGTGATTTCTTTTTTATTATTTTACCCTAATAGAGAATTAATGACAATGGTAATTGCAATAATGAGCAAGTCTAAATGATAGCCAAATGATTTCTAAAAAAATTTAATTAGTAATAGTTTTTATTAATTAATTTAAGTATTAATAGTTCCTATAAGTCTCAACAAAGTGATCAACTATTAGATAAAATTTCAAATGAATCAAATATTTTGTTAGATAAGAGACTTTGTGTTATAATTATTGCAAGATATTTAAATAAAATTAAATTGGTCTTGAAAAATAATTGAAAAATTTTCCAAGTTTTAAAAGAACTGTTCAGTCTATTTTGCTGATTGTGAAAATAAAGTGTGTTTGAATTATCTTCGTGTTTCTAAGACTTATCAAAAGCCTAGTTGATAAAAAACTAATAATTTTTGGATTTTATTCGATTTTTTCGTATTTTTTATAGCAATAATTCATTCTGTGCACTAGATGTTTTTTAAATTTAGGAGTAAATAATTATCAAAAATAATTTTTAGCTAAAAAAAATTGCGTTGATTGAAATTTTGAATGATTATGTAGTTTTCTACTTCTGAATAGCTAAAAGATAAAAAATAATTAGATAAACTCTAATTCAAAAAGACACTAAATCTTATTTAAAATTTCAAAGTTTTTAAAATGGGAGTCATCAGTCTTTCAATTTTCGAATTTTCATTTACAAATCAATGTTGAATTTTATTCTATCCTTAATGATGTTTAGCATGAAATAAATTCTAAATAAAAACATAACCTTTTGGTTTCATTTAAAAAATCTAAAGTGAAACAATACTAGAAAAAAATGCTGAAAATCAACTTGATAACAACAAAAAACCACTCTAATCTAAAACAAGAAGAAAATAGATTTTCAAACAACTCCATTTAATAGGAAATTATATCTATTTGCAAAGCAAATTATATAAATAATTTTTTACTTATTACCGATTATTAATTATAATTCTTGAAAACTAAACTTTTTGCTTTTGTTTTTTAAATTAATAAATTATTTAAATTTTTAAAGTTTAAATAAGAACAATCTACCGAATTTTTTCAATATGAATGTTTTAAATTGAGCTTTGAAATTTTCAAATTAAATTTTCCAAAAGTCTTACGATAGCAATTACACATCTAATTTGATATGCTTATCGTGAGAATTTTTTAATCTAATCAAAAAATTAAAAATATAGAAAAATCATCTTAGATATTTTTAGTCTTAAATCTTATCAAAAACCATACTTTTAGTTTATGCTCTTTTCTGTTCATTATTACGGCTGTAATATGCTGGTCCATAAAAATTAGAATTGAAGATAGCATAGCAGGTACACTGGCCATTAAAATCAACCATTTTTTATCGCTAACGCGCTCTAAAGGATATATAAACCAGCCTCGATTTGAAATAGTTGTCTGTTTTTTAATTATTAATTATTTAAATTAGTCAAAAAAATTTTTTTTTCTAATTTTACCTCAAACTTAAGAGGAACTGCCAATTTTGGTGTATTTAAATTCAAATAACTATCTAATAGAACATTAATTAAAATTGTAAAAATGACTCCAAAATCACTGATTTTTGTTCGAATCTAAAAATTTTTATCTATCAAAGAGTAAATAACATCATAAAAAATTAATACAGTAGATGGAAAAAAGCTTGTAAACTTAAAACTTTTGAAACTCATTGCCATCAAAAATGTTGAGATGAATAAAAATACAGAAAAAAAGAACACATCAGGTACATAATTGCAATTAGCTATTGACTTGTTAATTTCACACTAAAGAATAAAAATTAAAAAAATCAATTTAATTTTTTAATTTTGATTTACTTGAGTAAGATTGGTTTCAGTTGAATTTCTACACTTGCTACAAATTAAATAATTTTGCAAATATGTCACCGGATTGTTTGAATATTTATATGATTTATTTATTTTTACCAATTGCATTATTGACTCTTGAATGAAAATGAAAGCAATCAAAGCAGCAAAGCTTTCCTCTATTGATTTTGATTTTAAATAAGCATTTTTCACAAGTTTATTCATAAAAATTACCAGTGAATCTAGTTATATATTTTACAAAGGCACTTATGTCAAAGCAAACAATTAGTATGAGAAAAAAAGCCATCCATAAGCCGACCCAAGCACGAAAGCCCATGTAGTCTATTTCGTATTGTCTTTAATTAAAAATTTGAAATTAAAATTTTCTTCTTAATCTAAATTTAAGCCTACTTGCAAACATTGTTTAAAATTTTTTCTAAAATTTAAAATAAAAACCTAAAAATGTTTAATTTTATTTGATGGTTTACCGAAAACAAGTACAGGTCCAGTACTTCCCAAAATACTGAGAGGTTGGCCTGAAAACAAACTAAACAAAATGCCACATATTGCACCGGACACTAAGCTTTCAATGGCTGACTAAAACAATTAATTTTTGATAAAATTAATTCAAATTTAAATCCAAAAAATTACCATATTGTTATCAGTTGCCGCACCCAAAAGTCCTAAAGTTTATTTTTGAAAATTATTATAAAAATTGATCTTGATTTAGAAATAATTACCTCCAAATGTTATAATCGGTGCTAAACAAGCAAAATACATGAACATAATTGATGATAGACACTGAATATTAAGTCCATTTTTAAAATCACTTACATACCATGGTATCTTGCGTTTCAAGTCATCCATTAGTCCGCCACAAAATCTTAAAGTTATTTTCATGTAATAGAGAATGCATCATTTGCTTAATTTTAGTTTACTTTCCGGTAAATTTGAGTTCTGATCCAATTTCATTTATTTCTATTTCCGAAATTGTGGGATTCAATTCTGAAGATTCATTTATTTTGTTAATTTGAGCAATTCTTTCTAAGCGTTCTTCTTTAATGGGGGTCTTTTCTGGCGGTTCTAGTCTCATATTTGGATCCCATTCACCAGGCGGTATCACCGTAAGCTGATCTAAAAATTGATCAAAACCTTTGAGCAATTGAACTTTACTCTTTGATGAATAGGCAACTTCCAGAAAAATCTAAATTTTCAAATTAAATTTTAAGAAAAATATAAATTTATAAATAAAGTACTTCATCGCTCATCAAGGTAGCCATAGATCTTCCCATTTCACGGTACCGTTCTATATTTCCCTTGGGACCTAGGAGTATGAACAAAAAGCGTGTGGGAACAGACACTTCAGTTAGGTCTCCGAGAATTGCTGATTTTGAAAGTCGAATAAAAATAGAGAATTGATAGTCAAGTAAATCCACTTCTCCCACTAGAACATTTGCAGCTTCGCTTTCTTCGGGAATTTTTCTCAAAAAAGATTGATTGGCTTTGAATGCATGTCTACTTGAATTAGACATTGAAGATGATGAACCAAATTGACTTGACATATCCTTTTTTAAAAGTTAAATCATAATTAAAAAAAAAAAGCATTTTATTTACTTTTGGCTTTGAATCATTTTTTTTTATTTTGGCCTCTGAATCGTCAAAAATAAAAATATCCGAGTTTTTTTTTTCACTATTTTGATTAATTGATGCCAATTTAGTTCCATTTGAGCTTGAATGCGATTTATTTTCAGCTTAGAAGTTTTTATAGAAAAAGAAAAAAATTTTTAAAAATATTTACTTACAATGACTTTCGTGCATTATTTTTGTAAAATCACTTATTGATTTAACTATTGACAAAGTTTTTTTTTCACCCAAATCAAGCTGTTTTTTGTAGTCTTTTTCATGTTGATGCACATGCTTGGCTAGCAAAATTGATTTGACATGCTCAAAGTCGGACTCTTTTAAAACATTTGCCTGGACCAAAAACATTAACACTTTGTCTAAAATGAGAAAATTTTGTAATAATTTAAAAAAAAAATTATAGAAAAATCTATTAACCAATTATAGTTATCATATTGTTTCCGGAAATATCAAAAAATATCGGATTAGATGACAAACATTTTCTTAATTCGAATAAAGCATGCAATGATAGAGTAGCTACATGGGGTTTGGACCATCGACCACCTTGTTCCACATCTTCTTCATATTTGAGCCATCTAGCCACCTCCTTCCATTCCGAGTTGTGAAATTCATTAACTTCACAGAATATGTGCTTTGACATAGCTTAGCTTTGCACCGATTCTTTTTCTATAATAACCTTTTTCGGTTAGAAATGAGAAAAAAAATATTGCGTTCTTTATACTTTGAAGATTGGCAAATTAATAAATTTCTAAAAAAGAATGCAATTATTCAAGTAAATGCTGAAAAGCTTATAATCTTGATAATATTTTCGACTATTAGATTCTTAATTATATAACGAATAAATCAGTTCACTAGCAATTGATTATATCTTAAAGTATTAAATTATTTTGTTTTATGCAATCGATTTAGAATCGATTTTTTAGTAAGACATGGAATAAATGTTGTATAAATGATAGCTGATGATTTTAGTGTTACAGATTTGCAAATTCTCAGGGAAGCTCTCAATTTAAAAAATCACAGTGCCTTCTTAGCATGCAATTTTTATGTTTCATTTAAATAAAAGATATATTTGCTTAAAAACATTCTAAATAAACATAAATTATTTTTTTTTCAAATAAAATTTTTAAATTTAAACAAATTAAATCAATACTTTATCAAAATGATACTCTTTAATTAAACAAAACTCTAATTTATGGAGATATTTAACAAGATAAAAGAAATGAATGTTTGTATCCGCTCTAGCTCGAAAATAAAATTAATAGAAAAATCAATTAATTTTATTAGTTTTTTTTTCTTTTCTTTAGGGACGCAAGTCTTGGGGTGCTTTCGGGAATATATTCTAATCCAAAAACATGTCATATGATTCAGTTTATAAATAAAAATCTACATAACACCAATTTAGAAAAAAAGTTAACTTATGATGCCAGTTTTTTAGTATTTTTAAATAATTACTTTTTGAATTTATTTTTTATGATTTATTATTGTTATAAATAGAATAATTAAATCTGTTATTTAGCTCTTAGGCATTAATTGCCGCTAGATTTGAACAAAAAATTTTAGAATAAAAAGAAAAATATGAAAATTTTAGAAAATAGTGGAAAAAAAGTTCAAAAATGACTCGAAGTAATAAATTCTGCCGACGCTCAGCCTAGAAAATGCCAAAATTTCAACTAAAACTAATTGCATTGATTATTATAGTTTTTTGTTGTTTATTAATAAAGAGTGATGTATAGAAATTTTCAAACAAATGCAATCATCTGTCATTTTTTAACCTTAAAAAACTTTTATATAAATTAGAAAAATCAATTCGGATTAGTTAAAATCATGTTTTAAAAATTTCTAATAGATACTTAAAATTTGATTAAATATATTAGTCTGAAGAGATCTAAAAGTTTTTTATAATTTATTTAAAATGGAAAAAAATGTCGTTTCGCTAATACTAAATCTTAAAGCCTATTTAAAATATTCTCAATTATTAGTTCATTATTTAATTATCAGCAATAAAATCATGAAATACAGTCACACACTCTTTTATAGTGTTTTTTTAGAATGAAGTCTTTTCATCAGACTTTGAGATTCCAATTTAATAAAACTCGATAATTAAAAAACTAACTGGCAAAATTTTCTAGTATTTAAAAAGAACCCAAAAATCATATGTAAATGACTGTTTTTTTTTTAATTGAAAACAAAAAATGGAATAATTAATCTTAAAGGAAGAATAATAAATTTTTCTAAATTAAAATTACTATGAAATAAACATGCAATACAGATACCCTGAAACGATATACTTTATAAATTCATTTTTGCTAGTTTGATAATTAAAAATACTTGTTTTGCCTGACTTTTTATAATATCCTAAATATATTTGAAATTCTGAAATTTTAAAATAAAAATTTTCTTGATCTCTTTTATTTTTTTTTAATTAAATTGGAAACATAGCTAAATGAGTTAAATTAAAATAATAGAATTGAGCAGTTCTTCCTATAATTAAGGTTTCTTTTATTTTTTTTTTAAATTTAATTTCTGTTTAGGAAATTTAATTTTTTTCTTATTCTTGGGCATAACAATTATTGATTAATATAATTATACGGGTAAAATTGTTCACTTAGATGAGAAATTTTTTTAAATTTATTAACTAAAATTAAAAAAAAAAAAAGAAATCATCCTCTTTTAATTAAGTGAAAAATAATTTTTTAAACATGCATTTATTGTTATTACATTTTTTAATTTTGATCAATTTTTATCTAAATAATTTATGGTCTAGAAAATTTTTGGCATCAATGCAAATGATAATTAATATATACATTTTAAAAAATCTATTTTTGTTGAATATTAGAAGAAATGCATATTTTTGGCTAATTGACCAAACTAATAAACTCTGATTTAAATTTAATTAATTCTCTTATTTTAAATCAATTTTTATAAAGCTATTGCAATCTTATTTAAAAAAAAAAGAATAAACCTACCTTAGCGTTTTTATAATTTAAATCATTTTTATTATTAAGGAATCAACAGAGTTTTTAATCACAATAACTTTTAATTTTTAATTGAATATGAAAACATTTTTTCAAAAATAAAAGTAATCAATAAGAAAAAATAACTATTTTAACTTTTTAAATAACTTGCAAATGTTTTAACAATTATATAGCAAATATAATTTTTTTGTGTTATTTTTTTAAATACATTAAATAAGTCATTTTTGATTAAGATGTTACGTTCATATGTTCTAATAAAGCAAATCTACGAACAAAGTGATCAAAATGTAAGTTTGGCTTTAAAGTTATGATACAATTTTAAAGCATGCAAAAGATCTTTAAGTTAATCTTACAAAGAACAAATAATTACGCTTCATATAATAAATTTGATTGCTATGTAAGCGTTTGGAAACCTAATAAATTCTCTAATAAATGACTTAAAAATTTTAATATATTAAATGGCTTTTAATTTATTTTAGATAACTATTTAAATAATTTTTGTAAAAAGATAATTTTTTTTATAATAAATGATGGTAAATAACTTGAAATTTACTAAAAAAGTTTTATCTTAGTTTTACAGTTAAAGTTTTACAGATATTCAAACCAAATATCTTAGAGAAAAAAATAACTTTTTAATTAAATTAAATCAAGTTGACTGAATAACACTGCTAAGAGTAAAAGATTGATAATTTTTTTGATAACTAAAGAAAAAAATTTTAAAAAAATATTAAATATAAAATTTAATTTTTAAAATATTTAAAAAGCTTTTTTTTTATATATATTTTTTCAGTTAATAAAAACAAATCGATTTTTAAGAGTGCTTGAAAACGAATTCAATATAACTAATAGAAAAAGGTTCTTGAAAATGCCGACGTTAAAATAAAATTTCAAGATTTCCCTAAACACTCAAACTTCTTATATTTGATAATGTTAATTTTATCAAATGATCTAAGAATTGTGATGGTTTATCTAAAATAAACAATGCAAGCTAATTTAACTTTAATTTCTCCAATTTCACTTATTATAAAATCAATAAGAAAATATATATTCGTTTATAAAAATTAATCTTTTTTCAAAAATATTAAATTTAATTTCATCATTTATTTATTAATTAAAAAAGATTTTTTAATTATCGGAAAATTTAGTTTTAAATTTAAATTTTTAAATTAAATTAAAAGTAAAGAATTTAAGCACTCAAGAAATTTTTTAATTTTTGCTCGTCTCTTTCCAACCAAGCTTGATTAACTTGGATGCTTTCAAGCCCTTGCTGAATGCTTCGCTGTGCAGCTGGCACAGGATGAGCCTTGAAAAATGCTTGTACATCTTGGTAGTCTTTTTGAGTAGCAAAATTTTCGGTAACAGTCTAAAAAGAATTCATTTAATTTTTCATATAAATAAATTCATTTTTCTAAAATTCACCTTGCACAAACGAGTGATTAAAAATCCTGATGAATATCTTTCATAAATGGTATTCCAATTTTCTTTGACAAATTGCCAAGTCAAATCGGAAGACAATTTTGTAGATGTATTCGAGCAAACTGCACAAATAACAGTCACTGAATCTTGTGATCTGACTGATGGCTATTTAGATTAAGAAAAATTTTTTAATTATTAAAAATAAGTACTTAAAAAAAAACTAACAGAAAGAGCAAAATTAAGGACTTTTTTGATCAAAGACTCAGATCTAACCGATCCTAGAGAAGTGGCTATTCTCATTTTTTCCTCCTGTAAATCAGATCTATTGTGTAAATCAATTAGTCTGTCCAAAAGAGCTTCTTGACTGTCATACAACGCAGACGAATAGACGGCAGATCTAAGATCAGCTGGGACCAAGTTTCCATTAAAATGAGCCTCAAGTCTTCTTTTAGCTTCATCGATTGTTTCACGATCACCATTTATTCCCAAAGTGCGCAAAACAGTTGCGCGACACATACCTTGTAGACCGCTCTCGCCTGGAATCGGGTCCCATCCGAGTTTTTTCGAAATTGGCTTCAACAATTTGACAACAAAAGCTTGAAATTGTGGCTGAAAGTCAGTATTAAGCAATGTGTGTGACAAGCTCATTAAATTAGAAATAAGATCACGCCAAACAGTAACATTTTCTTCGGTTGAATAGCCCTCCAAAAATTTAAGAACATCAGCAGCAGACAACAGACCAGCTTGAGACAAAGCAAACACATCGCTCTGAAGACCAAGTCTATCAGTGGGATGTAAAGTTTGTTCGCGAATAACATTTGAAAGTTTAAGTAAAAGTTCTGGTGAATAGTTAGATCTATAAATTCCAATAGTATTCTTATTCAATTTAATCCATTCATCAGAAGCCAATACACCTAGATTTACTTCATCTGTTCTATTCTCGAGCACAATTTCTTTATGAATATTTGGATATGATGATTTTGTTACAATTGTTATTGGTACTTTCCATAAAAAGTTTTCTTGTTCGGCCGGTTTAGCTCCATTAGAAAAAAATCGTTCTTGACTAAGCTTCAAAACAGTTTCGCCATTTGAATTGACCAAGTGTGAAATGTTGATGTAAGGATAGCCAGTTTGACTGGTCCATAGTTGCATAAGTTCATTGACCGGCTTTTTGGAGGCTTCGGTCAACGCTTCCCACAAGTCTTCAGTAACAGCGTTTCTGTATTTGAACTTTTCCAAATAGTTGTGCAAACCAGTTCGGAATGCATCATCGCCAATGTAACTGTGTAACATTCGGATAGCAGTAGCACCTTTACTGTAAGAAATGGCATCAAAAATTTCATCAACTTCGGATGGAGGCCCAACTGGCACTTCAATCGGATGACTATTCTTTAAACTGTCCAATTCAAGAGCTCTGCAATAGTCGCTGTTTACAAAATGCGTCCAAATGTCCAGCTCAGGCAAACAGTGATCTACGCATAAATACTCAATCCACGAAGCAAAGCCTTCGTTCAGCCATAAGTGAGTCCACCATTCCATAGTAACTATATTTCCGAACCATTGATGTGCTAGCTCATGTCCTACCACAATGGCTACAGTTTGTTTGGACATTAAAGAAGAATTTTTCGGATCTACCAGCAATGCTGTTTCTCTATAAGTAACCAGACCCCAGTTTTCCATTGCACCTTTAAAAAAAAAAAACAAAATTAACATTTTATTTTTTAAGCATAAATCTTGGCATCGATTCATTACCTGCTGCAAAATCGGCTATGGCTATTAAATCAAGCTTTGGCAATGGATAGCTAATTCGGAAATAGTCCGTATAAAATGGAAGGGTTTTAACAGCAACCTGATTTTTAAAAATAAAAAAATAAAAATTTTATAACTTTTTTTTGTTGGCTTAATTTCAAAAAATTTAATTAAAGAAAAAAACGAATCGATTCAAGATTTCTTCTATATAAAATCAAAAATACCGAAAATTATCAATAGATTTTTTTTTTTCAATAAAATAAATAAAATTTTTGATAACTTTTTTTAAATGGCATTTTTGTTTTAATATTTATCCTAGACTCACCAAAGCTTAAATGAGTTACAGCAATCATGTCCAATTTAGGCAAGTTAAATTTAATGCCAAAAAAATCAGCATAAAATGGCAAGCATTTACAAGCTATCTGTTTTTTTCTTAATTAAATTATTTTTTTTTTTGGAAAAAAAATTGTACCTCAAGGGCAAATCTACCAAGTTCTTGTTTACCCAAAGGGGTGTACACTCGGATAAGGACTCCATTTCTATCTTTATCCTCAATGTAGTCATATTCACCCACAACAAAAGCCAAAAGGTAAGTTGACATAATTGGAGTTCGATCAAATCTGAATCGCTTTAAGTTTTGGCTTCCTTCAACTCGGTTGGCATCGAGCAGAGGCATGTTAGACAGGACTGTTTTGTTCTCTTCGGCAATTATTGTCACATCAAATGTTGCTTTTAGAGCTGGCTCGTCCCAACATGGCAGAGCTCGTCTAGCATCAGCAGCTTCGAATTGTGTCGTAGCTGCATATCTTTCTTCACCCGATGGATGAACATATTTACTTCTATAGAAGCCTTTGAGTTTATCATTTAAAATGCCTGTGTAGGAAATGTGAAGTCGTCCTGTTCCAAGTGGCAGCGCTTGTGGAAAGGTAATGGTGCCTAGTTCATTTTGATCGTCTAATTTAACGCTTGAACTTGTCATCTTTGTGCCATTCGAGGTTTCGAATACTGCTTCTTTGAAGGACAGTTCTGCACTGTTCAACAAGACTGTGTTAGTTTCTGAATTAACCTAAAATTAAAATCAATTAATTTTCATCTAAAAATTAAATTAGCATGTTTTTACTTTGACATCGATGACAACTTGACCATTGAATGTAAAATTTTTAAAATCAGGCTCAAGCTCTAAAGCGTAATTGACCGGAAGAACGCTTTTTGGCAAACGAACAAATTCAGTAGTGCTCATTTTGGAAGAATTTTTTTCTGAATAAATATTTCTGATTTTTTTTTAAATTGAAAAATTTTAAAATAAATTTTTTGAAATTTTTTTACCTAAAATTTAAACTTTTGCATATTAAATTCGATTTAGGGAAGACATTATCCCGAACCAAAACCTGAGAGCGCTCAATTGAACCAAGTCTGCTATTTGTCAGTATTTTGTAGCTTTGTATTGAGCTACGAGAATAATTTTTGGTCTTCTGAATAACAGACTTGCTTAATAAATTCCTAAAAGAAAGCACCTTATTTGAGCCAAGTAGTTTAAACATTTTGTTGAAATTTTAAATTGTTCGATTTGTTGAACAGCATGTGTTTGGCTCATTTAGAATCAAATATAAGTTCCGAATTAAATGCAAAAGTTATTTGGTTTTTTGTCACTTTTTCTTTCAAGTTAAGCTAAAAGTATTCAAAAAGCGTTTTAAAATAGAAAATGATAAGACCCGTTCCTAAATATTTATTTTTGAACACTTAATCGTTTAATGGCTGCATATCAAATAACAAAAAAGTCAAGTATAAATCATATGCGTCAAATTTATCAACTAGCATATACATTTCTATAGTTATACTTTAATTTAAATTATTAAATCACGTGATTTATTTAACATGAAGCAAGATGTTAATGTCGTTTTGAATTGACAAAATTTTGAATAAAAAATTGATTAATTTTATTTAAATACTTTTACTATTTAATTAGTAATTTTTGTTTGTTTGTAGGTCTAAGCTAAATTAGTATTTTTTTTTTAATTTTTAAAATTCATTTGAATAAGAATAAAAATAGATAGAATAGATTTTTTAATTTTTGAAAAATAGGGTTTCGTTTAAAATTGAATTAAATTAGCATTGTGGACACCTGCTTTAAAAGAAAATAATTTATATTGATTTAAATTAATATTGACATAGTGTGTCTCAAATAAAAATATTTTATTGACAAAGTAATAATTCAAATCAAAAGATAATTCATTTTTTCAGTACAATTTTTGAAATAGAATAAAAAGTTCGTTTTTTTAATCAAATTTTGTTCTTTTAAATTCAATGAATCTGAGTTTGTTTTTTCGAATTAGCTGATTTATTTTTTATTAAGGAATCTTTAAAAGCTTAATTTTTATTTTCAAGATTAAATGTTTTATTTGTGGGCAAAGATTTAAACTGTTTATTTCAAGTAATTTTAACATATAGATAGATGATGATTGATAAGTTTTTGATTAACTTGCAAAAATGTTTTTTTTGAAGGCTTTTTTCTACTTGGTAACTTGATATTAAGCAGAAATTATTTTATATAACTTCTCTTATTTTTTAATTAAACATCAATTATAGACAAAGATGCTAGCAAAAGAAAAAAGTATTAAATTCTCTAAAAATAACATTTTTTAAATCTTAGGTCAAAAGTTTTGTCTGAAAAAAGTAGTAGAAGTCTTCACAAGCCATAGAAATTTTGCTAAATCTAGTTTTTTTAGAAGCTTAATTAATCTAATTTTGTTGAAATTTTTTTATTAAGTAAAATAAAATTTGATTAACTGAAAAATTAATCGCTCTGGACAGCATATCAATTAAGGAATAGAATAAATTTATCCAAAAGCTAGTTTACAATCAAAAATTAAATCCGATTTATTTTGATTATCTTAAAACAATTGCTACAAAATATTTCTTATGCAAAAAATTTATCCTCAAGTAAAAATTGAACTATTCAAGCCTATAAAAAGGCATAATTTTTGATTGAGCATTCATTTATGCATTTTAGGTTGTTTTCTAATCAAATTGATAGCAGAATTTTTTCATCTGCTCATGCTAATAATTATTTTCATTGTTGTTTGTTCAAGAGCTTTTCACAAAATATGGACACAATTTTCTTTTTAAGAATTTTCTTGTTTTTTTTTTTCTGCTTGCCTTTTTTAACTTGAGACTATAAACAACATAACTATTCATTCATCAATTGAATGAGAAATAAAATCAGTAAAAAATGATTTTATTTCTCAATTAAAATGATTTTAAGACTCCAATATCATATTTTATTAATTAAAACTTTAAAAAAAAAATTTTTTATTTTTTTTAAGTTAAAAAAAGTAAATATTTTACGAAAAAAATTTTATATCTAATCTATTTTTGTTATACCATTTAGCACAATAATTTTAATTGAGAGTCATTAAGCTTTTATAAAATTTTTAAGTTCATTTTTTTAATGATACTTACTACGAATAGACCTATTTAAATTTAAGGACTCGATCAATTTAAATTTAAATTTTTTTACTAATAATTTGTAACAAAAATTGCTAATTAGTTGGACAAAATTTGAAATAAAATAAAACTAGAAATATGGATATAAATTAGCATTAAGTTATTGTCCAACATGTTCAACATTGATGTGATTTTTTTTAAATGAAGCTGATTTTATATATTTGCGCACTTGACTTAATTTTACCAGAGTTTTCATTCAAGTCAGATTTGTTTGCTCATAAATGATTAATGATGTTGGAAAAAGATCTGTCAATCAATCAATTACGGTTCTGTTTAGAAATCATTCGGGTTAGAAATCCTTATCCTTTGTGAATACAGATAATTTAGGCTTTGCTTAATCGGTTTACTTATTGTTTTCAAAGTGTCCCTAATCTCCGCTTGTTTTATTTTTTTTTTAATTCAGGTAAATTTAAAAAAAAATTCAAATAATCATCAAGTTACAAGATTTCAATAAAGCATTGAGCAAGGGCTTAAAATCTCGGTAAACGAGCATAATAAAAAAAATAGTAAACCTTATGAGAAAGAGATATTTAAAAATGATTTCTATCTCGGTCTAAAAATGCAAAATTAGCATAATAAAAACGCGTTTAAAAAAAAAATTGAGGCTAATTTTTTCAAATTTTAAAATTGTTTCACTTAGTTAAATTCAAACGCTGCAAAATATGTTCACATATATCACTTAGTTTAGATTCGCAGCGTGGTCTTTACCAATTATGGACTTAATATTCATAAGGCTTTTAAATTGCACGATCAAATTTCACTATTTGAATTATGGCAAATACATAATTTAAGAATTTTGATTTTTTTTGTTGTTTTAATTAAAGTTGTTTTATTTATGTTTTTCATCAAAATTTCTATCAATAAATAAATAGCCTGGTCAAATCTTTAAGCAAATAGTTGCTTTTTATGTTCAATGAGCTTTTGTTGTTCGATTGTCTTAAATAGTGTTATATGCTGCGAACTAAAAGAAAAACACATAAGACGTACGTGTGTGCTTGTAAAGCCAGTCTTGGCCCGAATCTAAAGGAAGTACAGGCTAGAGCGAGGTGTGAGCTCTTAATCAATTTAAATAGGCCAAATTATCTTTGTATTTCAACGCCACAGGAAGGTTGCTTTATCATCAATATTTAGATCTATTTTCCAAGACACAAGATCTTGAGTTGATTTGTTCAAAAAAGGATCAATAGATTTTTCATAAGAAATAGAATGCCCTAGTCATTCTACTATAAAATTAGAAGCTTTATTTCAAGCATTTATTTATAAAACAGAAAAAAAAATCAACTCGGATTTAGTTATTTTTTCAAGGTTTTTCTATGTAAATTTAATTTATTTTTACCTTTAATGTTGATCATAAAATACATTTAGAACAACAAAAACATCAAAATGGCAATTAAAGTTGTTTCTTAGCATTTGAAGAATGGATTAGGAAAAATTTGTTTTTTTTTTTGTTCTTTTTTCTTTTTTCATCTTAAGAATCAGGTGCTTCTGATCTAATTTGTATCAATTTTAGAGTAATTTATCTTCCAAAGTATTCATCATTCGGGCCCAATAAAGCTGTCTAGATCAAAATTTTTCAATTATTAGATTTAAGTGTTGATAAAATCAGCCAGTGTTCATAATTTTACGAGCTTTTACTTTTTACTGAGTATAATTATGCATATTTTTTTTTGAAACAAAAAAGATCTTAAAATAATTAAAATTTTATTTTCATTAAAAAAATCTTTATGAACCACTTTGACAGTTTGGAGTGATCTAAGTTCTTTTTAAAGCGAGGATTTACATTAAGACAAAGATTTTTGTGTTGATAAAATCAGTCAATTTTTCGTTCTATCGGCCAAATTTGATTTTCTAAATTAAAGAGAAATTTGAGTAGAGTAAATGCTGATTTAAAAAAAAAATTATTATCAGCTAGTGTTTAAAATTTCTTTAATAATTTTATTTTTATTATAAAAAAAATGTAATGTAAAAATTTAAGCTTATACTACTAAATTAAGAGCAAAAGAAGGAATTTAATATTTAGATATCTAGATGATATTAATTATTTAATTTTTCGTAAAATTGATGTAAATATTTTAAGACTTAAGTCGGAAATATGCCGAGTGCATAAAATTATACTCAGAAAAACAAGTTAATTTTTTCCGAGCTCATAAATTTTATATGCCTGATAAGCTGAGATAAAAGCAATTACGTAAGCTAAGATAACATTAGTTTATTCAACTTAAAGCACACTAAATACAGAATAATGAAGATACATAATTGAAGATAGAGTCTTTTAGAATGGGTTTTTTTTACTACATACTAGAAAATATTTGAAAAATTTAAATTTATGATAAAGCTAGCCAATTTAAATTACAAAAATAAAAGCCACTCGAACCGATTGTAGATAAGATAATCGATAGTTTTCAATCTAATAAACAAAAATTGGCTAGTACTAAAGATTAAAGAAGCAAAATTTAATTTATTTATAGCAAGCAAATTTTTATGGGTTATTTTGAGCATTAGATCGATAGCCGAATCGCAGCACTATGCCATTTATTGAACAAAACTAAGATATGCATGTTTTTAATTGTTTTATAAGTTAATCGTTAATTTGCAGTGAAAGATTATAAATCATTTAGGTAAATGATTTAGAACTGGCAATATAAATCATTAGATGAGTTCGAGCTGTTCGCTGGGGATGCCAATTTTGATTTTGATACAAATCCCTATTCATTGAGCTTAGTTTGATTCAATTTTTCAAAGTCATATTTTTTAGAATTAATTTCCAAAGAGCTCTCTCAATAAAAGCATATATTGAATCAAAATAAATCACTCAATCGCTCAATATAGCCCCATCGATTAATTTTTTATATCGGATAGTGAGTCTTTTTTTTGGCTCGGGATAGAAAAATTTTGCCTCAAAAAAATTTCCCTCAATTTTTTAAAATTATCAAATAGACTTGTTTTGATCATTGTCTTATTTATGTTTCCAATAGTTACTTTTATTTCCTAAGAGACAATATTTTTCATATCGAAAATTAAGTTGTATCTTTTTTTTAGCGTTTTCATGTCTCATAAAATTTTTCAAACTAAAAAAAATGGTTCAAATCTATTTGTTTTTTATTTTTAGAATTTTTTTTTTATATTAAGGAAAAGACTAATAAATTTTAAATTTTTAAAAAATTTTATTTATTTAAATTTAATGCCATTGTTGATTTAAAATCTATTTATAATGATAAAATAATTTAATAATGGAATATTTTTTATTTAGCTCAAAGTAGCACAATTGAATATTTTTGAGTTAATATTGCAGACACTTCTTGTACAAGTATTTTCATAGCAATGCATTTTTAAAGAAGCACAGAAAGGTGTCTAAATTTAGGAGTGGGCATTCATTCGATCAGCTGAATATTGCGCAGACTAAATTTATTTGAATAAATTTATTTTTTTAATTTAGAAAAAAAAATTAAATATTGAAATTGAGAATAGGAAGACCAGCGAGGGCTTCAGTTATAATTACAATTTAATATTCAAGAGCATAATTTTTGTGACAAAAAATTTCGAAAAAAAAAAAAACTGGGCCTAGAAGCCATTACGAGCTTTTGAAATAAATTGAAAAATTTTAAGATTTGTAATTCGGAAATATGTGTTTATTGACATAAATAAACAATTTAAACTTGTAAGAATTTATCATTTAGCCAAGTCTAAAAAACCTTAGTAAATGGGACGAATAGATTTTAAATCCGTTCCTCAAGCTCTAAACGCTAATTTAAAACTATTTTGTTTTTATGCCTATCCTATAAACACGCATTATGAGCTCGGATTAACTTTCTTGTTTATAATGCCGAGATTAGAGTGGTGTAAAATTTGGCAAAATTAAATTACAATTTGCTTTTGGATAAAGCTTATTTGAGTTACATTTTTTCTTTGAGTATATTTTGGCCAAATTTGATTGACATTTAAATACAATAGTAAACAATTTAAACTCTTTACAAGAGGAAATAAATGACAAGCATAATACATTCAATTAAGGTCTAGTTCAACAACTACTTGATTGTGTATTTGGTAATTTTTTTGTGCCGAATCCGACCCGGCAATTTAAAATAAGTTTTGGCTTTTAATATTTTTTTATACCTATTTTAAACTCTAAGTTTATTTTATTATTGCTTAAATAGGTTAATTTAAAGCCGATTCTCTTCTTGTTTTATTTTGCTCGTTTGTGCTCAGAGTTAAATTTATATTTCACAAAAAAAAATTTTAATTTTTCATTTTTTTTATGGATTTGAGACCGATTTTTCGACTCTTGAATAAAATAAAATCGGATTAGTTTTTTAGTCTCTGACTCAATAAGAAAATAGCTCTCAGAGCTATGATTTTTAGCAAGATTATCTTTAATTTTGCGTAATAATAGGAAAACTAAAAAAGGACGGTAACTAACCGATTTTTCACGAAATGCAACAATTAGTCAGCAAAATGAAAAAAAATAAAAAAATAAATGAAATTAATTTTTAAAGTGAAAATTGCCCAAAGGTTTCATTCTAAAGTTTGCATGTCTGGCTTAAACTCCATTTAATTTTTGCTCATTAGAGCCGACGGCGTTAACAAGAGCGTAAAATTTGTGACATATTTTTAATTTATTTTTCAAAAGTTGTAAATGTTGGTGAAAGTTATATTAATAAATTATAATTTCTTATCTATATTGATTATTACTTAGTTAAGATTGGGTCAATATTTGTTTCCTCAAGTAATTAGAAGAAAAATCTGGCCGTCATGCATTATTAAATACGAGCTAATTGCTAATAAATCACTTTACGGCAAATTGGAGGAATTTTGCGAAATTTCGATCAATAAATTGTGCAAAGCCAAGTGAAGCATACAAGAAATTTAGAAAATATTTTAGGTTAGTAAGTGACACAGAGCCAATTTGATAATCTTTATTGGCATTAAAACAAGATAAAATTTGAACCGGTTCTCAAGTAGAAACTATTTAGCCTTTGGTCTAAATTAGAAAGAAAAACTTTTTCTTTTATTTTAATATACAAATTGTCCAAGATAGAATTCTGGTTAAAATTTCAATAGCTAATTTTGTTTTTTAAATTTCGTCTAGAAAAAGTCTAAACACTCTAAACTAAATAGGTTTTTGATTATTTTATTTGATTCTATAGTATGCCTGTTTGACTGGCAAGCACCGCTTTCAATTCTTTTTTTTTTTAAATCAAGAATAAAATTTAATTAATTTGTAAAATTAATTTGCTTTTTAAAAATTTATTTTTAATTAATCAAAAAAAAAATTTAGAGCTCAATAAGCATTATCTATCTATTTCACGGCAATCTCGTTTTCTCGTTAACTCTCACTCCCCTTAATTGAAATCATGCTACGAAAAAATCAATTACTTTTATTTATTTTTATAATATTTTTCTTGTTATTGGGTTCTGTTGATAAACAAATAAATATAGGTATAGATCAAATTTTAGTTGAGTTGAACTCGTTTTCTCGAGCAAAAACTTTCCCTCCAAAGAATTGAAATAAACAGATTTTAGCTTAGCTCGGCTTTAAGATGGAATCATAATTTTTGCTTTTCAACAAAAAGTTTATCTTCAAAATCATAATAAATGATCGCTAGTATTTTGCTAATAGCATCTAAATTGCTTTAAACTTAATCTAAATAAGAATTCAAGGCGAGAAGTTGCGTAAGCAGTTAAAAGTCTAATAGTTCACTTGTTTACTAAATCTCCCGGGAACAACAGCTTTGTAGCAATGTGAATATAAAATCACATTCAAACATTACCTTTTTTTGTTGTTGCATACCTTCATACAATACATCTATTTTGGCATAAATTTCTTTGGTCTATTTTTAAAGTGTGTTTGTTTATTAATTGAATTAGAAGAATGAAATTTTGAGATGAAAAACAAAAAAAAAATTTTGGACTGAGAATTTAATTATGTGGTTAGCAAAGGATATGAATTGAAGGCTTTGAATAGTTCTAGTTTGGAAAAAAGCTAATATCGACTAAGCGATACCAAAAATTTCTAATTATCATTATGTTTAACCTTTTTATTTTTTGTATTATGGGCTCTATTGCATTCATCTGCATAGTTGCCATGTTTTTTTCTTTTGTTATTCATCTTATGATTAAACAATATTTATTATTTAATATTATTAATCATTCGCTTCTTAAGAGAGTATAAATCAAAATAAAAACTTTTCCTAAAATTTTACAATTTATTTTGTTGTTTCGTTTAAACTCCCACTGATTCTAGCTTGGTATCTTAACAATAGATGTTATTTTCGTTAGCAAACTCATTTAAGAAAGTATTTCAAGTGATTCATTAACTTTTGAAAGTTCGTCAAAAATTTGCTAGCCCCCCTCCCAATTTAGTAACCATTTTTTTTTTATAAAAATAAATTAAAAATTTGCAATTTTTAAGTCTGGATTTTTCTTTATGTGAATTATTTAGATTAAAAATGGTGTTATTATTTAGGTCTTTTATATAAATCGACCACTCGGAAATTTTTTTTTAAATAGTGTTGATCAATTTTCTATAAGAAAAAAGCTTTTAATTCGAATTACAAATTAAATACTAAAAGACCAGTGGGAATTTTTATTCTAAGTGAAAAATAAATAGATTGACACCGTAAATTATTGATTGGAATTTTTTTAATTTGTTTATCAGTGATTTTAAAGTTTATGGTTTTAGTAATGGTTGGCTTACTGATATTAATAAATATAATTAGTCTACGATTTCCGATGTAACTCATAAGCCAGTGGGTCTTCCGATTCGTTAGATAAAGGTCTAGTTCGCTCAAGCGAATATAAAATAGGTGCTATTCATTAACTTGGATTTTCTCTAACTTTTTTGTTTGATTTAAAATTTTTACAAGATATAGAGAAAAATAGCATTTTAACAATTTAAACCAAAACAATTTAAACCAGGCAATTTAGCTTTCAAAAGTTTCCTCTAAATTAAACAAAGCTTCAAAGTCATTAGATTTTAATTTTAGAAATTAAATATCTATTTTAAATAAATTATTTTTTCTAGTCATAATCAAAAATATTTTTGGTTCTTTAATATAAAACAAAAATATTTTTCTTGTTTCTTTTTTTTATGTTGGATTTTTCCGTCTTAATTAAATATTTAACTTGAAAATCAGGTCTAAAAACTATAACGAGTTAAATTAAAATTGAATTCTTAGTCAAATTGAAAACCCGAACTATGGGACTAGATTTATTTATAATCAAATATTTGAAAAATAATAAAAATACAATTTAATTTTCAATTTTGTGTATTAGGATGTTAGTGGACTATTTTGAAATTTTTTAAATATATTTTAAGGTAATTTTAAACCGAGAAAATATTAATTTTAAGTCTAAATTTGAAGTTACTATTATCGTTAATTAAAGTAATGAAAGCATAAGTGATTAAAATTTTCTAAAAAAAAATTCGATTAAAAATAGAAATAGGTGCACATAAATAAAAGTATATCATTTCATTAGCAACTAGGATTTTTTTTCATTAAAGCTTTCGGACTTTTTGAGGTTATTTAAAAATTTAAAATCCGTAATTGTGCTAATAATATTAAAATAAGATTTTTCCTATTTTTAATAATACAGATTTAATTACAAAACCTTTTAAGAATTCAGAATCAATCATTAGGTTTGTTGATTATGCCTATTTGAGACTTAATTTTAAATATTCAGAATTCAATTCAAAATTAAGTAAACAAACCAGGATTATTTAAAACTTGAAAAAGATGTTGGCTTTAGAAGTAAAATTAGTAGTTATATTTTTAGTATATTATTCAGATGGTTAACCCTAAATGCAAGTTAAGAAATGTAGACTTATTCAAAAGCTTTACCTTTTTTAAATAGACTTTAGTTGCTTGTTAAGAAAATTTTAGGATTATGAAGTTCTAATTTTTTTTTTATTTTCAAAACTTTATTTAAAAATTCAAACGAATTTGTAAAAAAAAATACAAAAGTCTTGCCAAACATAATTTATAATTTTTATTCCATATTTTTCTAAACTCTTATTATCGAGTCGATTAAAATTTTCAGATTATTTTATTTAAAATTAATCATTTAAAGAAAAATGACAATTTCTTTAAATATCAAATAAAATAATAAAGAAATATTTTTATTCAATAAATATAATAAGATTGCATTTTAAAATTATTCTATCATTAAAGCTAGAAGCATCGAGCATTTTTCATTCATTTTCTAGGTCAATCATAATTCCAATGGATAAAAAAATGAATTAACATGGCTTGTTGAAGTTTATTATCAAAATTTAATTATCATGCTCATAAATTTTTTTTTTATTTTTTTAATTGGAAAATTTGATGCAAAAACTAATTTTTATAGGTAGCAAAACACGTTAAACTGTGGCGAAATATTGCGTAATTCTGCATTGATAAAATTTTTGCAGAAATTTGCAGAAATCTGAAAATCTGAAATAGATTTTTCCTCAAAAATTGTTAAAAAACCTAATGGTAATGATAATTTTTAGACTTCAGTTAGCCTGTAGAAATTTGTTTCGAAGGATTGATTTATTAATCGCTGATTAGCTTAGTACTTGTTGAATTAAGTAATAATATTTATCTATTATTATTAAATGGCCATAATTGGTGCTAATTGAATAGATAAATAAATAAAATATTTATTTATTATTTAGATTAGAGAAAAATTTTCTAAAATATTTTAAATTTATAAAATTATGAAATCAATTTAAAGAAAAAATAAATAATTTAAACATTTTTTTTTCCAAAAAATTTTCAGAAAAAAAATTCAAAATATTTTCCAAGAAAATTTCTACTTAGTAAAATCTTCTTACAATTTTTTTAATATTGTATTTTGTTCAAGTCTACTAGTAAGTCTATTTTTTCAGAATTTAAAATCAAAATAAGAACAAAAATACTTATTGACATTTATTATTAAAAAGCCTTTAGTCTATTTCATACTTTAATGTTTATCTAAATTTCGGCTCTACTTTTTTGTTAGATTTTAATTTCTGAGAATTTTTTTT
>PJRA01000303.1:225810-328392 GCA_016987375.1 Brachionus koreanus
AAGAGAACGGGTCGTCCAACTACCTGGACAGCTGCAAGGAAGACAAAACTGAAGAGATTGACCAATAACCGAACTGGAGTGAGTCAAAGGCGTCTAGCAAGAAAATTTAATGTCCACCAGACAACAGTTAGTCGGCAGTTAACAAAAATAGATATTTAATATCGTAAACGTGAAAAAACAACAAAATATAGCGACGTACAGCATGAGAAAGCCAAGAAATTGAGTAAAAAACTTTCAAATATGCTATGAAATGCTGGATATTACACAAATGACAAGTCTACTAGTCCGGACAGTGTTCGGTTTGCTGGAAAAGAGAAGTTATAAAATAGAAGTATGTCTAAGCCTCTTTTTCGATTATCAAAGTCGGTTGCCATCAATTCTAGCATCTATATCGACGAATGCCTGACTAAGCGTCTATTCACTTTTCTATGGTAAGCACAAAATGGATGAACGAAAATGTAAATTATGTGACCAAAGATATCAACCCGCAAAATGTCCCTCAAGCGCGCTCAATCGAAAATTTTTGGGGTTATTTGAGTGAACGTATACGAGTATACGAGGGAGGTTGGCAAGCCTCAACAGAGCAACAGCTGATTAACCGCATTAAATTAAAGTTGAAGGAATTTGACTTTAATATTCTAAAAATAGATCATAAATCATGGCATTAATTTAATGCGCAATTTTACCCGATTAAACACTTCCATTTCATTTATTTATTTGACGCTTTATTTTTCCTGAGTTTGTTGATACTGGTGTTAGCGTTGATAGACTATTTTTTTAGAAGATATTAGAGTGTAAAATGATGAAGATGTAATATTTCAGACTTATTGTAATATTTCTTCATATTTATCATATTCTTATTTATTCATATTCATATCTTCATATTTATTCTTATTTTTATATAGTAATTCTGTATCTTCACCCGTTTTTATTTGTCTTGTTGGTAAAGCTTCTCTTAGACATTTTTCTTTTCTATAGACTTTAGTTTTAAGAATTCAAATCAATATCAAAATAAATTTGAAAATTAAATCACTTTTTTAAAGCATCAAATTAAGACACTTTTGGCTCAAAAAACCCTCCGTTCTCAATGCACATTTTGTTGAAATTTTTTTTCTTTTATTTAAAGAATGAATTAAATTTCTTATTTTTTCGTTATTAAAAAATTATTTCAATATTTATTTAAAGATAAATGATAAACAATTTTAAAGATATATAGGAAAGGGTTTTAAAGCCCCTCAAGCCTTTAAGTGTTAATATTTGATATCAATATTTCTAGATTTTAAGATTCATATAATATTAGGAGATTTTAGCGTTTTTTATCTTTATTTCTTAAAATTTACGGAATTCTAGGTTGATCTAAAAACAAAACGAAAATGATTTTAACATAAAAGAAAAATTAATTTATTTAGTGTTGATTTTTGGAAGTGAAATTATATTTAATAAATCGATTATCAATAAATCATTTAAAATATGCTTTAGTTTTCTTTACTCATTTTATTTTTTTTTATTTTTAATTGAAAATGGATTATTTGTTTTGGTGGAATTTGGTTTAGATTGACTTGAATTTTTTGAATTTGTTGGTGGCTTAAATGTCCTTGAATTACCTGAACCCTCGACAACAATTACACTCTTTTCTTCTAAAAAATAAGAATAAATTTTTTAAGTTAAGTTAATCAATTTCTTGCTCATACCGGTTGAATTTCCTGGCTTATTACCTTCCATTTTAAAAAAGATATTTCTTCTAAAATTTCTAAATAAATCCAAAAAAATGAATCATATCTTTTTTTAATAAATCTAATTAAGTTAAATTAATTTATAGAATAAAAATCTAAAAAATCAAACAAAAATAAATAAAAATAAAAAGTTATTTTTTTTAAATTTTAATAATACTAAATTACTGGCTCCATATGATTGAACTAGTAATTTTAAAATAACCTATTCAATTACAAATATTTTTGTTTTAAAAAATATTAAAGTTATTTATGCTTATTTAGTGTAATAATTATTTCAATTTGTTTTTCTTAACTAAATTTTTATCATCATGTGAAATTAATTTTTAGGCTTCATACAAAAAAAAAATCGTAATCTAAAAAAGAGAAGTATTTCTAAATTAGTTTTCCATTAATACCAACACAAAAACTAAATTACACTAAATAAATCTAAGATATTAAATTAAATTACTAATAGATAAGTAAAAAAAATTTTAATTACTTTTTTGGAAATCGAATTCTTTTTGATTTTTTTTTGGATTAATTAAGCTTCAATAAAAAAAAAAAATGTAAGATAGAATTTTGTTAACAAGTCTTAGAATTTAAATAAAAAAGTTGAGTTTTGACGTTCGGAATATAAAAAAAAATGGAAAAAGCAAAAAAATATAACAAAATTTATTATGAATGCACAAACATATCATTTAAATTTAGCAGATAAAAGAGCTCAAAAACTTGAAAAACAGCTATGATTGCTTTAAAAAATGATCCTCTAGTCTAAAAATAATTTTTTTTTTATCAAATATGCTAAAGCAAGAAAGCTAATCTTTGATTATAAAAATAATAATAATAGTTTAAATTCTACGGTCAATTTAGTTAATCTAAAATGACAAAGCAGCATGAATACTTAATCTGATTCTTCATTTTTCCTTGGAAGAAATCCATACCAACCATTGGAAAACATCTCCCTTCAATCAAAGCATAGACAACAACAAACTAAAAAACTTAATAAAAAACTAAATCGAATGTTTAATCTTAATGTTTATTTATCCATTTTATGTTCTACTTGTGGAGCATTGGGTCATTTGATTTCTTTGTAACTATTTTAATTATTGGACAGTCGGATAGTTAGTACTACGCGCTTGCAGCCGGAACTAAGTGGGGGATTTGAACCCTGGACCTCTTGATTGATTTCTGATATTAGAATCACTTCATCACAAGACCTTCTATATCGAATGTACCGTAAAGAAAAAGGCTAAAAATTTTGATCAAATTTCATTTTTCTAGTTTGATCACAAATTTTTAAATGCACAATCAAATTTCAGTGCAGATTTTTAAATTTTTTGAACATTTCAAAGTTTTATTTTTTAAACGGTTGAATGAGGATTGTAATGTAAGACTTAAGGCTTTATTTGAAAGAAAAAATAAATATTACCTTTTTTAAAACCAAATAAAGCTAATTGTTTTCAATTATATCTTTTTAAGATAATAAATATTTTTTTTTACTTTATAATCTAAGTTGATTTTTTATATTTTAAAATTAATCTTAAATGATTATTTTGTGATTAAAAATTGCTTATCAAAATTAAGTTAGTCAATTTTTTGTCGACCATATTTTGATTAGCCTATTTTTGGTTTTTAATTTTGTCTCCCAAAAAAAAATTAAATTAAATAATAATTAAAATTAGTCATAATAAAAACATCCGAAAAAATTTTTAAACTTAAAATTATTAGTTTATCAATAAATTGAAAAATGGATGTATTTTAAAAAAAAAAAGCAAATTCAATAAATTTCTCATCAATATTTATGAGTCAAATTAATTAGAATTAGTTTGACTTTGTTTAGGTTTGTATTCGTAAAACATCATTTTTCCTAAATTTGTTTTTTATAACTAATTACGAAGGTCTATTAAAGTTTTATATTAATCAAATCAAATATTGTGTTAATAATTACATATTTTTGATCAATTTCAAACGATGTGTTGTTTGCATTAGAACCTAATCTAATATTGCTGTAATCGTTCTCAGTAAATAAAATATGATAGCTTTAATTGCATTTTTGAAATCTTATTCATTTTTTATCATCACCTTTTATCTCTAATTTTGCTGCTTTAAATTCTAATCCTGACAAAATCATACTTGATACCATAACTATCACCAGTCATTATTTTACTTATCTTATTTAAAAGGTCTTAAATATTTTAAATATTGACAAAGATATTCTAATTCATCAGAAGTTAATAAATTGAAAGCCAAATGCTGATATTCTGGTAAATGAAAAATAGCTTCAACAAATTGATGAAGTTTTAAAATTCGATCAAACATTAAATTCTTCACTCATTTCTCGCATCTTGAGTTGAAATTTTTCAGAAAGAGTTTTAAGCTGCGAAGTACATTTGTTTTCACTTTCAAGAATTTAAGTTGCTCTATCATAAAGAAGTGAAAAAATTGTTTGGTGGAGAAAAATGAATATATCAGCAAGATGGTGTTAACTTGGATACGTCAATCAGGTCTCGAAATAGTGAAAATAATTTTTATTAGGAAAAAAAAAAGAAAACTGACCGAACAAAGGACAAAATTTGGACTTAAAAGAGCAATCAACTCTTTTGATTCAAGAGTAAGAGCTGTTTGCAATGGATGCTTAAAGGGGATTTTGTAATAAACAAATTCATTTAAAAAATAACAATAGATTGTTTATCATTTAAAACAAGTAGACAAAAACTGATCACCAACTTAGATACAACTTTTTTTATTATTATAACAGGTGGTGTATTATTAGTTACACAAAATTCAAGCTCTTTTAACTTAGAAATGGTAAAAGTCAAATAAAAATTTTTTTTATTTTAATTTTGGCTACTTTTTACAAAGTTATACAAATCTTTTTTGATGGTTTCGTACATTTTTTCTTAACAACTTATCGAAAATTCAACTTTTTGAAATATTTTTTTTTTATTTTAAAACTAGGATCAGTCTCATTTATATTTTGAAAAAAATTGGGAAAAGCCTTGTCCACTCTTATAGAAAATTAAACCTTTGAAAGTATATTTTTTAATCAAAACAGGTTTGTATAGAACTGTACGAGCCGCAGTATGTTAATGTAAATTGAATCAATATAATCACGTTAAAGAGAAATTTTTTCAGTTTTTTTTTATTTTCTGGTCAAGTAGCGCATTAAATTTTTTCATTTTTTTGTTTTTTGTATCTGAATATTTGCATGAAATTTCACAGCGCTTAAATAAAAAAAAAAGTTTTATTTTTAGACTAAGTTATTTTTAATTTTTATTATTCATATGTTTAAATAAATCATTGTCATTTATCAATAAATTTTGAATCAAATATTAAAAATTCTTTAAAAAATCTTATGCATAAAATTTAAAATTTAGTTAAAAATTTATTTTCAACTGTTTGAGTTGATCCAGATGAGGTTTCATTCGAAGAATGAACTTTTCTATTATTTTCATTTTCTGCTTCATTCAGAAAATCGGTTTCTACTTCTGCATTTATTTTACTATAATGATCAACCACTGCAGTTCCAATACTTGCTCCCCAAACATTATGAACCGTAAAAAATCTATCCCTAATGAAAGAAAAATATTTATCTTTAAATAAAAAAAATCAAGATTATAAAGAATGAAAAAAGGCAAAATTAGTTAAAGTTTTGAAAATAATTAGATAAAAATCAAAAGGATTTCTTTCTTTTTTGGCACTGTAAAATTTTAGGACAAAATTACAATACAAATAGGAAAAACGATATAATTTAATATAATTTTTTATTCTAATTCTGCAAAAATAGCTCTGCAAACAGTACATTATTGTACAAATGAATTCTAATTTCTGCATGAACTGTGCCAATTTTTTGCAAATTATAATTTTTGTTTTTTTACACATTAAAAAAAGCAAAAATTATAGTAATATATTTAGTAATTTGAAAAAAAAAAATTTACATGAGCCAATCTAAGGACAAAAATATTGTGATTTCTTTTTGTGGAATATTTAAGGCACTGAGACTTGCTAACAAGGCTAGCGTAGCCCCTGCAGGTATTCCAGCTGAGCCAATTGATGCAAAAGCAGCGGTAACACTTGCAACAAATATATCCACCGCACTCAATTGAATATTATTAAATTGGGCTATGAAAAGGGCTGCTACAAGGGTATACATGGTAGTGCCATCTACGTTAACAGATGTACCAACTGTTAGCATAAATCTAGCAATTACTCTTGTAATTTTGTTCTTCTCCTCTACGCATCTAATTGTAATTGGAAGTGAAGCAGCACTAATTTAAATTTAAAAGAAAACAAACAGTTAAAACAGTTGAATTTTTTTTATAATTAATTTTACCTTGATGAAGTTGCAAATGCCATCATCAATGCAGTTAAAATGTTTTTCAAATAGCGAAAAATATTTTTCCTAACTAAAACTAAATAAACTAAGCCAACTGCAATCGCTTGAGAGATTAATGTCACAAATAGGGTAAGAATATAAAAGGGTATTGTGATAAAAAGTTCGTTAACATTTTTTATATTCAAAATAACATTAACAACTAAAAAAAAATTTGCAATCGGTGAATACCTTTGAATTAAGATATAAAATAAAAAAATTGACAATTTTTTTTTTAAATTACCACATGACAATTTTTATTATATAAATACATGATTCGTAAATTATATCAGATAATTTGATTAAGACATCGCTATCCATTTTCGATATAACAATACCAAATATTGATGTGTAGAAAGCCAGACCTATAATATTCAAGCCTGGTCTCGATCCAGTTTGCAACGAATATTCTATAGAAAAAACTATAATTATATTTTAAAAATTTTTTATTATTCTTTAGAAATACCATTATCTGATGTCACACTAACACTAGATTCATAGAGTTCTAGACCAACTCTAATCATGTTATCCGGAAACAAATTTCTTAATTAAAATTTATTAATTTAGATTGATTTGGTTGAAAAAAAAGTTTTTTTTACCTAATCAAATCAAATATTGTGTTAATAATTACATATTTTTGATCAATTTCAAACGATGTGTTGTTTGCATTAGAATCTAGAGTGGTGTTTTGATTTCTTGATCGAACACCAGGTTTAATGGTAATACACATAATAACAGCGATTAAAATTGCTGTAATCGTTGTCAGTAAATAAAATATGATAGCTTTTATTGCAGCCCAACCTTAATAAATTATAAATAAAAATGTTAAATTATCAAGAGTTTTAATTTTGAAGGAAAGGAATGATTTTTGTTGCATTTCTCTGAACTTTTTCAAGTTCACCGATTTCTTTTTCTAAATAGGCACCAATAATTTATTGCAAACTCTAAGTGAGGCCGTAAAGCGCTGTAAATAGCATTTTAAAAGAGTCTTTAAATGTCTGAAATTTTTGCTTTGCACGATTTTTCGTTTTTTCGTGCAAGGTCTTTTGAATAAAGATACCTAAATCCTTTTCTAGAATTTTTTTTAAGATCATTAATATTTAAAAAAAAGAAGCGATTCTAAGACTGACCCTTGTGGGACTCCGCTAGTAACTTCCAACCATTTAGACATTGATGAACCTAAAACAAATCTCTGCTTTCTATTAAAAAGAAAAACTACTATCCAGTCAATTACTAATACAATAAAACCATAAGCTTTTAGTTTAAAAATTAACAACTTGTTCGAAACTCTGTCAAAATCTTTCGAAAAATTGGTGTAGATTATGTCAATAGATAATCCTTTACTAAGACTTAACGTAACAAAATCTAACTACTCTTAAAGGTTTGTGGGTAAATTTTAAAAAAATTTTTTTATAAGCTAAAAATCTTGATCGTAATTTTTTAGAAAATGAATAAATTTACAAAGAAAATGTTTAATTTATCTTTATAACTTTTTTTGAATTTTTTATGAGAAATCAGCAGGGCTTTCTAGTGTTAAAATGGGGAAATAAAATAAAATATTGTTTCTCTCGTGGAAATCGTATTTTAAGTATGATAGCTCAAAGTTTCAAGAATAGAACATTGACTCCTTAAGGATGCTTTACACAGCACTATTGAGACCTTAAATAAAATTTATCATAAGTTCATGGTGTCCATGATATTTTAGAAATCGAGAAGATACACAGAAGAGCGACCAAGATCATTCCTTCACTTTGGAAATATGATAATGCCACACGGCTTAACCGATCTCAAAATTTGGCGCATGAGAGGTGATTTAATTCAATTATTTAAAATAATTAACCGCCACGAAATTATTAATCTTTACCCTAAGGATCACAGTACTTACTACTACTAGTACTACTACTAAGCTATTTTATTTTAAAAAAATGTTTTGAAAAATGGAAATTTGCTATATTTTCACCTGTTTTAGAAGCTCTTAACATGGAATCAGTAAGAAAAATTTAAATACACAAAATTTTTTCACAATTACTGTATTATATTTGAATATCTTAATAGCGTTTAAAAAAAGAAAGCCAAAAATCTGATAAATTGTTCAGGAAAGTTAAAATGTTAGTAAAATGTTAGGAATTAGTAAAAACTTACCATTTTTACTCTTTTGAATTCCATCTATGCTGCTTAAAAGACTTGAACCAATCAGTGGAAAAATTAAAAATTTCAAAATTCTCAAAAATATTTCACCCGGAAAGGCAAAATAATCTTTTTCGATTTGACTTAAATTTGTAGTTTCTTTTATCAAAATTCCAAAACCAACTCCAAAAAAAACTGCTCCTGTTGTAAGTATTAGTAAAAGATTATTTTTTAAATGCCTTTTAGCATTATTTAATTTCTTTTTACAGGACATTAAAAAATTAACTTATCTTGAATTTTTTGAAAATTTGAATAAATAAAAAAATAAGTTGAGTAAAAATTTAATAGAAAGCTGAAGATAAATATTTGTTAAAGGTGTACTTTTATAAATCCTGTTCATCTTAGTCTGATCGGAAAAAATTGAATCCATAAAATTCAATGCGTCTTACTCTAAAAAAATTTGTCATTAGACACTTCTCTTTTTTTTATTGTTATTTTTAACCAAAATTTAATACAAAGCATTTAATATTTGAAAAAAAAAGCAATTTTTCCAAAAACAGGTTTTTAAAAGTCGTTATTTTTTAATTTACGAATTTGTCTAAAAGCTATTTAAAGAATATTGTTTTCCATTAAAAATTATTAGATAAAATTATAGCAGTTTTTTTCTTAGAATAAATTAAGAAAAATTTTCAAAACTCTTAGTTTAATTTGAATTTAAAACAAAAAAAAAAAATTTGGAAATTTCATTAAACTTATTAATCATTAATTGATTGATTTTTAAAATAAAAAAAAAATCTATAACTTAATTCAAAAGATTTTAAGATCCAAAAATACCAAGCAAATATAATTTCTAACTAAAATTATTTGATCTAACTTAACTAAAAGTTTTGGACAAACAGAAAATCCTCACATCATTTTTAAATTAAAAATTTTAAATTTTCTAACATACAGTAAATTATTCAAGTCTTTTCCGTCCCATTTTACAATTTCATCTTTAAAATGCTAAATCATGTGGGATTAAAATGACAATGGTAATGATAATAAAATAATTATATGAATTTTAAATTCTTGATTGCTAGCAATCAATCATTATTTTCTTAAAAACAGAAACATGTTTAAGAATAATTTAATCTTTCTTAATTGAATACACTAAATAAGGCACCAAACTACTGAAAAATTAAAGTTAAAGTGATTAGTATTTTTAGTAGACTATATTTTTGAGAAAAAATTTAAAAATGTAAAAAATTTCCTTTTTTTTTTAAAAAAATGTCATGTTAAATGAATGCAATGCAATTCAGATTTTCTTATTTACACTAAATTATTTAAACATTTTTAGCTGGTCTATTTACAATTTCATTTCTAAAAAGTTGAATCATCAAGTCATCTTTACTTTTCAATTTGGATATAACAATACCAAATATTGTTTTATTCATAATGTACATCATCAAAAAGCGATCGCAGCTTGAAAAAAATTTCGATTCAACTGCAATGGACTTTTCAAGGCGATCAAATCCTAAAAAATATATGATATTGATATGATCTCGATTGCTAACAAAATTATTTTTTTCTTAAAAACAGCAACAGGCTTAAGAATTATTTAATCTTTCTCAATTGAATATTACTAAATAAAGCATCCAACTATTGAAAAATTAACATTAAAAAGTGATTGAATATTTATTTTATTAGACAAGACTTTATTTTTGAGAAAAAATTTAAAATTTAAAAAAGTCATGTTAACTTATTTACTTCTGCAGACCAAAGTTAGTCTGTAATATTTTGCTTTTGAAACCATTCTTTAGCTATTCTGGCACAATCACAAGAGGGTTTTCTGGTTAGTCTTGGTTTTCAAAGCGAATATTTCCTTTCAAGTTTAAAAATCTTCGAATCATCTATCTCAGTTGCAATTTAAAAGTTTTTCAGATCTTGGATAACCGTTGCATGAACTAGTTTGATTATATCGATCAAAAATAGTTGAAGCTTGTTAATGCTTTATTTAAAAACCTTTTGGATTATTGACTCATTTTATTAGATATTATTGATGTGACCAAGAAATCCTTGTTATTTAAAAATACTTGTTTTTCAGAAACAAATTAAGTAAAAAAACTCATAAAAAAACTAAATTAAAACAGTAAACAAAATTATTGGAAATAAATTATTTATTTAAAAAATGTTTAAGTTATTTTCTAATATTGATTAGATTAAGTAATTGTTTGATAGCTTCTTCGTAATTATTGTAATCCTGAAAAGGTCTTTGAACACCATGTGAATATAAGGAATCCAAATAATTGCAAAAAAAATTCATTATATTTTCTAAAGTAGTTACTACTACTTTTTCATTCAAATCAAATTCCGAATTGATATTTAGAAAATTTCTCAATGCTGTTTGAGCATTGTGTTGATGCAGCTTCATGTTATCATACTCGTACAAGCAGCCAGTGCATTCATCATTGTCTGAATTTTCTTTTCTACATTTAGCACACAATATTCTCAACTTTTCAATTTGACTTTCAATTTTGTCATAAAGCGGCCAGTCATTAATGCATGGCACACACTTACACTCAAAAAAATATTGATCTCTCAATTTTTCCTGTCTTTCTTTTAATTCATTTACTGCATAAAGCACCCCATAATTGTCGTAAATCTGTTCACCCTTTTTGATATTTTGCAGCGCTCTCACTTGGCATTTTGATCCACGAAAATTGCGTGTGACATGCGGATCACATGAATGATTGAACAAAGACAAAATGGCAAATATGCCGGCACCAATTCCTTGAGCTGATGATTCGGCCATAGCATTTTTTTTCGCATTAGAATGCTGCAATTCAGACACTTCGTGTGCATTGCACGAAATTGACTGCATATGACGCAAAATTAGACCGCCAATAAACCATTGATTTTCTTTAAAACCTTCAGCTGTGTCTCCTTCAAAAAAGTCATTATTTTCCAGCAGTTTAACTAGAAAAAATGAGACAAACGCTCGCCGAAATAGATCGTTTAGTTTGCGAACGCGAGAGTTGGTGATTAGATTAAATACTGGCAAATATGAGTCAGATTGATAGACTTTTGATTCTCCTTCGGCAAAAGCCATACACGATCCATCTCTAACTAAGTTTTCAAACTGTTTTTCGTACTCTTCCAACAGTGGTTTAACAGACAATAGATAATTTTTGCCGGCCTTCAGCACTATTCTCAAAGCAAGCCATTCCATATGAGTCAAACCAGACTCATTAATTAAAAAATTCAAATATTTGCATTCATATCTATGACTATGTGTCCATGAAGAACTTGCGCACTGTTGACTACAATACACAACCAACGAACACTGACTACAATAGGTTAAATTCAATTTTAATGCATTTAGCTTACAAAAACATTCAAAACAATTTTGACCTATTCTGCTACCAATTAATACACTTGCAAAAGGTGCTTCATTTACCAGCAATTCTCCTACTTTAATGTCTTTGGCTGCTCTTAGAAAATAACCTCCATCGATTGAATAATCGATTTCAATTGAATTTGAAGCGCAAGCTATTTTAGAATTTGAATTTTCTAAGGCCAAATTAATGCTACCATAATTTTCTGAATAAAATTGTTCATCTAATGAGACTAAATTTTGGTCATGAGCACCAGATTTGAATTTTTTTTCAAATTTTTCATATATATCACTACTTAAATAGGCTTTGTGACTTTTAATAAACTCTAAACCCAAATTAAATTTTTCTAGTTTTAGATAACAATTCAATTTTCTTTCAATTAGTTTAGAGATTGATTTTTCCGGATAGCCAGCATTTAAAGCAGACTCAATGTCATTCGAGCATAGCTGAAACTCATTTAAATGAAAGAAAACAGCAGAACGATTTGCATAAGCCAGAGCCAAATTGTTTTCGCTGTCGTCAGGCGAAGAAAACTGAATACTTGAATTATATTTTAGCAATGCATCAAAGAATCGTTTTGTTTTAAATTGTTCATTTCCTTCCTGACGCAATTGACTGGCTTTTGTCGAGTCTTTTGGGCTAAAGCTTGTATTCTTGAAAAGCAAGTCGAGCTCTTTTCCTATGAAGCTTATGTGCCATATGAACTTGAATCTGTCAAAATTAGTTGTCAATTTTATAAAGTTTTCATTTAATTGCTTGTCATGTGACTTTAGATGCTTGCAAATTTGGACAAACAACAAATCGATTTTTCTAGGCCTGGTTTCCATTGAAAATTAAGTTTTTGAGTTTATGTTATCAAAAAGGAATTTTAAGATCGTTTGTTTTAAAACAATAGAATTATTTATTGTATGATTTTTTTTTCGGAATTATGATTTTATGAATCGTAAGCCAATAGATACATATAAATGAAAATTATGTATTGACCTCTAATTGATAGATTCTTTAATTATCTTAAGATTTTTTAAGCAAACTAGTATTCATAAGAATATTCAAAAAACTGTTTTGTACATATATATGTATATGAGAAATCTATTATTCTTTGGTTTTAATTAATTAGACTTGTAAATATGTTTTTTAATATTTCAAGCCTTTAAAAAAATAACTCTAGTTTAGAATATTCAGAACTAAAGTGAACTTTTCGTTTCAGACATTAAAGCTGTAATAAACAAAAGTCTACAAATTTAATGCTTAATGTAAATACTATTTCGATTTTAATCAACAAGCTAGTGCCCATGCCTAAAAATACTTATTAACACTTTATTTATTAAAATCATTTTAAAATATAAAACAAAATCTAAAATATTAAAAATTGCTAAAAAGAAAATTATTAAAAATTAAAATTCTTTTTTAAAAAATTTAACAGCAAGGTAGTATTCAAGCTAAATGATTCTAAAAAAAATTAAATTTATGTTATTGAAAATCGAAAGTTTGAATGCTGAAAATTTTAAAAAGCAATTTTTGATTTTTGAATAAAAATGCTCAGATGCTTTGTCATCGGTTCAATCAAGCTTTTACTGGTACCTAATCATATTCCAAATTTCATGAGTCATTATTCTTTAGTTTTAGTCTATTATTCTTTACTTTTTTTAATTATAACTTCTAAAAAAATTTTTGGATCATTTTAATCAGGATAAAATTCTGTACAACATGATATATCATATTAGTATTCCAATTTACTTAACCTTCGAGGACAACTTAGTCTCAGAACTGGGCGTATGACATGGGAAAAATGAAAAAAAGCTATTATTATTTTCGAAAAAAAGACAAAATTCTGTATAAGATAATTAATTTTCATAATTTTATCGTAATCGGATTATGGTTTTTTTTTCAATTTAAAGTTTCGGACAAGCATTATTGAGCACCCGTTAGTAAAAAAAAATATATCAATTAACATTCTGTGCTGGAATGAATAAAGACTGTGTAAAAAAAAAATATGTATAAAAATTACTGAATAAAAATGCTTATTTCATTATAGATAGGGAGAGTGAAGTTGGGAGAAATTTTTTCTGGAGCAGAGCAATTTTTTAAAAATCTGATAACCTTTTAAAGAAAATCATTGAAAATGAAATTTTTTTACCACAAAATAGTTCGAAATTTGTTATTTATGTTAATCAATTGCAATTTTTTTTGCAAGTTTTTAACAAAAAACTTGCTATTAAACTTTAAATTTTTTTTATTTATATAAAATATCAATTTACATAATCAATAAATTTTTTTATAAGTTTTTTTTTTCGAAATTAACAAAAAATGTTAATTCTTGTTAGTAATTTTTTTTGTTGTTTCAACCCCTTCTATCAAGTTTATTTAAGCATATATTTAAAAAAAATAGCTCTGCTCCAACTAATTGCTCCCAACTTCACTCTCTCTTATAGATATTGATTCAAATTTTAAATTTAATAACTCTTTGCTAATTTTAAGTTTGCTTCCTTTCAAAAATAGCATAAAAGAAAGGAGCAATAATCAGAATAAGGGCGAATAAATGTCTTAAAAAATTGAATTTTTACAGAAGTTGCATGATAGAAAATAGTTAGTCTTATTAGCTTTGATCGATAAACTAGAATATTTATTGTTATTGTTATTTTACAAAAATTTCTCAGAAATTTTTGTAAAATAACCAACTAAAAATCTAAAAAAACAAGCATCCTTATAAAAGCAAGTAAATCTTTTCCCTTATTTTGATTTTTTTGGAACCAAAGATTTTTTATTTTCAATAATCATTCAAAAAGTCGAGAGAGGTATAGAAAAACATAAAAAAAAATATGATTTTTAAAAATAACACATTGTTTAAAAAATGATTTTTTATTTTTGAAAACTGGTAAAATTTACATATAAAATGAAAGTTAAATATCCTATGTGCGATTTTCAAGGACCAAGTGAAATATGTCCAGCTCGGTACTTAGTAAAAAATTTGCAAAGAAACCGGGAAAATAAAAGTGTTGGGTATAAAATTGCATCAGACTATCCAAATCGAAGACATTGAAGATTTTGAAAATGAAAAAATTCATGGGATCAGTAAAAAATTTAAAATATGGTATCATTTGTTGTCGTTTTGTTACTTAAGATTATCCTGGTCTAGTCAGTAAAAGATTTGTTAGAAAATGAAAATCCAAAAAAAAAGAAAGCAGGAAAATGGTACGAAATAGAATAGGTTTAAATTTTATGTGTTTTTCTCATTTTTTTGGATTTGAATAAAGTTTATGTGACATTCTCTGTATTTATGTTTTTTTCTCATTATTAAGTAATAAGTCCAACAAGTCTTAAACCTGATCTGTTTTTTTTTAAAATTATATTCTATTCATTTAAATTTTTTGCTGCAAAATTTCTTTTTTTATCTTTGACTCCTAAGCAAAGCATTAGGTATCCACACGTCCCTTACATTTTACCATTAATTACCCTAAAATCTCTCCATGTGAGTTTCATTTTTTTTAGACTTTCAGCTGTTCTCATCCAAGTCCAAGATACTTTAGGAATTCTAGGACTCTATGCAACTGTAAGAATTGTATCTGTCGCCATTCTTTTAACATGTCCAAGCCACTTTAGTCCTCTTCTGCGTATCGTGTTGTAAATGGACTCGGTTCTTGTTCTTCTGTATAGCTACAAAATTTAAATATATCATTTATAGCTTTTTTAATTTCATCAATGAAGAAAAAATTGAGTCTTGAAGGGTTCATTCAATTTTAATTCTCTAAAAATATTAAAAATATAATTGACTGATTCTTTTTCACTGAACTAAATGGACGATTCTATAGAGGCAAAGCAAATATTATACATTTTCACTTGATTAACAGTATTCGAGGCTTTGTTATCATCCCAACATAGTTCTTCCGGAAAACTGTCAAAAACTAGCATTTCCTCTTATTTTTATGGACGATCTAGAAAAATTGCAGAATTTTTAGGATTTTTCTGGAAAAATAATTTGATTTTTTGACATTTTTTTTAAACTTCCTTATAGTTTCTCTATAGTTTCAAGAAGATTCTGATCTGTTTTGTCCATCAGGTTATTTTGATAACAGTAATCCCAAAATTCATTGATTTAAGTTCGGAATTAAACCATTAGAACTGTTCATTTTTTTTATGTCTAGATTTTTTAAATGGACAACTGCCTTCAATTGAATCAAGAATAGTATTATTTAATAAACTCCAGTTCCTTTCAATTAAATCAAGATTAAAGATCAGAAAATCTTAATAATACTTGGAATACAGAAAATACAGAAAATATCAAATACTTGAAATTATTTTTAAATTTATTAGAATTTTTCGTGTGAAAAAAATTTTCTTTTTAATTTTAAAACTTTTTAGAAACTTCTTATTTCATTATATTTCAGAACTTACGAAGACTTTCAAAATTTGATTATTGACAACCCTTTTTTTTAACAAAATTCTACGTTTTAAGATCCTAAAAATAAATTATATAAAGGAAATATTTATTTACCTTTTAAATGTATTTAAGCGAATAAAATGATTCAATTCTAATTCTAAATATAGAAATTTTCTTAAATGAAAACATCAAGGTAGAGAAATTTTATGTTGTCTTTAAGTTAAATAATCAAAATTCACAATTTGAATTTAATTTTGTAATTATAAATTTTTTGAATTCTTTTTTTTTTAAATAAAAGTTTACTTGTAAGAATATAAGACACATTTAAGAGTTCTATTGAAGATTTTTTATTAGCTAGATTAGATTAAACAAATAAAGTAAAAATCAATAACAAATTGATTCATAAAAATATGATTAGAACTTAATTTTAATTTGATTTAACGAGAAATTTTTTTTAGTAAATATTTAATTTACTGTTTTTATAGTTCCAGTTTTTTTATTTCTTACTAAGTATTTACGAGAATAAATCAATTTGATTAAACATCGTTTAAAAATATCCACTTTTACAAAGTTCTTAAAAATTTAAGAAAAGTGTTAGAATATTTTTATAATAAAATTTTAATTCTATTTCGCTGACGTCTTAAGTCAATAAAATTTCGACTCACAATATTTTATAATTTAGATTAATCAAGATCTAAAATTTAAAAAAAAATAACAATTTTTTCAGAAAGTATGTTCTTAAGACACCTTTTTCTTTTTTCTAATTTTAATATGTTTGACAAATTTTAGGTTTTTAAAACTTAATTAAAAAAACTAGCATTGTATTTAAAAGAATGTATTTGATTAATCTCAGTTTATTTTATTTTATGAACTTACGTTTACTTAGTTAGATTAAAATTAGCTAGCGAAAGAGATTAAGTCTAGAATTGAAATTTATTAAAAATCGCATAAAATATTAAAATTTAAGGTTTTCAGATAAAAAAAGAGTTTGGTTTTATTTAGATATTAACTAATTATTAATATAAACAACTTTTCTAGATTTTAAGAGTAAAATTTGATTTAGAATTAAAAATCGTTCAATTTCTAAATTTAAAATATTTGTTAAAATTTTTCGAAAAATTTAAAATATTAATTAAACATTTTATTTCAAAGATCTTCCTAATTATATCTAATTCAAAAGCATTAAATATTTTTTAGTTTTAGTTTAATTCAATTAGTCAATTAGTTTAAGTTTATTTTGTTTTGTTCATTTTTCTCAAGCATACAAAACTCTTTTGAATATTTAGATTTTTAAATATTGATTTTTTTCAATCAAAATTAATTATTCATCATTTAAAACATTTTGTTTTCCTTGAAAATCAAATAATTATCAAGCTTTTTACTGTGCATTTCAATCTTATACGGTTTTAAATCGTGAAAATATTGATTAGCTTTTTGGTAAAAATTTCTAAAAAAATAAATTAAATTCTATTTAATTCAATTTTTTTAAATATTTAAATTCGACTTAATATAAAAATAAGGAAATATTTCTTTTTTCTTTTTTTACTTGCATAATTTTTTTTGGTTAAAATTATAAAAATTTTAGAATACTTTATTCAGTAAAGAATAATTTTTAAATTCAAAATAAATCATTTATAATCAATGAATTAGCGGGAAAGTTTTATTTATTTTTTCCCATAAAGTTAACATCAACAAAATTAGCCTTTTTTTTCAAAATTACAACATTAATTTTGAATATCCTGTCTAAGACTTTGTTAACATTTTATAAACTAAATTCATATTTCTTTACTTGATCATTTTTTAATTCAAGTTTATGAATAAATAACAAAAATTGTTTAATATTTTTCTCGAAATAGCAATTTTTTTTTTAAATTAAAGTTAACTTTGAAATAAAAAAAGCCAATTTATCCTATCAATTTATGTGTTTAACTGTTGATGCAAGTTTAATTCATGAATACAAACGAAATATTTACTTATGAATCTAAAAGTTTTAACTTAAGCTTTTTAAGTTATTTAAATTGTATTATTTTAACCTAATAGTTGAAGCAAAATAGATATTAAAATCTAATATCATCTATATGTGAAACTGTCTAACATTTTTTTGAATCAAATTTGACCCAATACTTTCTAAGTATAATTTTTAAATTCTTTATTTTCTAGTCACAAAAAGTAATGTTAGTTTTGAAATTTTGAGTGTCACTAAGTCTAAATTTAAGTGCTTAATAATTGGTGTTTATTTTATCGATTAAATATATGGTTCAGATTTTATTGATCAAATTATCCTGAGTTCATGTTTACAGTTTTAAAGAGTGTATTTATTTAAAATCAAAAAATGATAAGTAAAAATTGGTTTAATGAATAGAAAATCGATTAAAGCGTTTAAATATGCGTCATTAAATTAAAAAAAAAATTTATAATAATTTAATAAAAAATTTTTTTTTACTAAAATTTCTAATTAAGAAAAAATAATAATATTTTTTTAAAACTCGGTATTAATTTATACTTCATGTTAAATTCTAATAAATAAAACAAATAAGTTAAATAATAAACTAGTTAAATTATAGTCTTCTTTAATACCACGAAATTTTGTTATGTTTTCTTTAGATTTATTGTGTTTATCATTTAACCAAAAAGAATGTCCTACTTTATTGTGTTCTTTACTATGACAAAAAACTGCTCTAGTATTTGATTACTTTATTTGCCTTTATTTGAATTTTTTAAATTTAAATATAACCCATTCTTTTGTAAAAAATGCGTATTCATTTACTGACTTTGAAATATGAATATGTCTAGAGTGATAAATTTTGACTTCTAATCTTTTTTCTTAGGAACAAAATAATTTTCAAACAGGAGATTAGTTTTTAGAAAACATAACGTTTCATTTTAAACTATTGTATAGATTTTTTTAAATCTAAATTAAAAATTAGTACAAAGTAATTTTTTAGTAGTTTTTTTTTTTAAATTACAAAAGTGTTTTTCAAAAATAGTAATATTTTTATCATATTTTTTTATTGTTTAAAAACAAATTAAAAATTTTAGTAATTCAAATATTTAGTTTTTTAAGATGTCATGAATGCTAATGTTTATTTGTATCGAACTAAATGATATAGTAATTTCTTCCTGATTCATTTAAATTTAGGATCTAAAAATAAAATTTTATCTTGGCTTTTTTTTTCTAAACGAAATAGAAATTTAGACTCGTTTATTTAATGTTTAATCTTATCTTTTAGCCTAAACTACAATTTTATTTAAAAGTCAACATTTTCAACTAATTGTTCTTCCTTTATGTCAAGTTATTTTTAAGGAAGTAATTAAATTTTAAAATAAAACTAATATATGCTTTCACAAATCAATTTTGATTAAAAAATTTGAATATATTTAGAAAGTTGTCATTTTTTTTTTTATTTCAAATAAGATAAAAATAATAACAGAAATAATTAAACTCATGTTTGTCTCTTTTTTCGATAAGTAAAATTTTCTACAAAAGCATTTTATGATAAATAATATAAATTGTGAAATTAAAATTATGAATTAAAATTAATTCAGTATTTTTTGCTATTTTTTCTACCAAGAAGTTTACTAATTTGTAATTTTTCTTTGTTTTCAAAGGGTTCAGAGTCAAGTTTTAGTCGAATATTAGTTTAAAACTTGCTTCTGCAACAAGATAAACTAAATGTTTATCACTAGTCTAAGTTAAACAATAATTTTTTATTAATTTGTTTACTCAACTTTAAGTAATTTGAACCTATGGTGCACTAACCTGGTTAAATTCGAATCTATGAGTAACACAATTGAGAGCTAGATATGTGAGAGAAAGAGAGAGAGTGGATAAAGAGATAATTTATAAAATTAAAATTAGCTAAATTCGCATTGTGAGCAGCGATCTTTATAGAATACGACAAAAATATTTCAGCTTAAAGAACCTTAGCTATTTAAATTAGAATAATTGATAATAAATTATGATTTTTAAGTTCTACTGAAAATATAACAAAATTCTATTTAATTTAATATGATCGTGTGTGTGTGTTCTAAAATGAGTGAATGATTCTTATTGAAAAACATAATTGCCAGCTAACAAAAATTATAAATTAACAAAAAAAAAAGTATTCCTAATTTATTATGATAACTATTAAATTTCGTTTTCATAAAACGTTTCATTGCGTTAGAGAAATACTTAATCCCTAATATGTCAATTTAGAATTCGACACGAAAATAGTCTAAAAACAAAAATGACGGTCAAACGAATATTTGCCCTAGTCCGGCCAAATCCAGCCCACTCACATGCATACACACACTAAAACATTAATAATGCATATATTTATATACCTGTCTATTGATTAACCTGTGCTCTAATTAATTATACATGTGAGTGTATGTGAACGAGTGGAGCCACGGCCCTATCTTTTCAAAATTCTAAATTAATGACATTTATATATTTTTTTTGTTGCAGATTTTTATTATCTATCTCTCTCATTTGTTTGCTTAAAACGGAATGAGTCTATCCGAAGTAATCGAGTGATCGATTGTGATTCGATATGAAAATAAAGTAAAATGTCGTCAAATTTTAAAGAAAAACCAAACGAGGGCAGCTCGTCGTCAGACGCCCTTGCCGATCTAATACCAAATTGCTCGTCCAACACCGACCAGTCATCGCTGATCAGCTCAGTATTCGAACAACTTCAAAAATTTAAAGAATCTATAAGTAAATAAAAAATTTGAGAAAAAAAAAAATTTTTCTTAAATAATTTTTTAAAAATTTTTTAGATCAAAAAGGCGAGCTCGAATTGCTCAAAGAAAAAATAATGCTGCTCGAGCAGCGAAATTCCGAGCTGGAAAAAAAGCTTTCATCGTCGTCTAACTTGAACAACTCGTCGTCGTCTGCACAGTCTAAAGACACATCGCTAAACGAGTCGAGCAGTGACGAGCCAGCAAAAAATCAACCACCGCCACCGTCACAGCAACAACAACAACAGCAGCATCAGCAACAGCAGCAAGCACAACAAACATCAAAAACAAATGCATTAAACTCAATACCGAATATAAACCAAGGCGGTTTTATAATAACTTCGTCGGGCACGGCCATTCTAGTCCCTCCAATGGCCAAGACGGGCGGCGCCGCGAGCAGCTCCAGCACGGCCTCGTCCTCCTCCTCGACCGAACACACCGACTCGCCAACAAACAGTAATCTAGATCTGTTGCTTAAACAGTCGCCGGCCAAAAAACCCTCGCCCAATAAACCAATCGCACCCAATCCAACCGCCTATATAATTTCGAACGGTCAATTGGTGCCCGTAATAACATCGAATCCCAAATTACCAATAGCAAAGCAACAACAGCAATCGCAGCCGACGGCCAAAAAGGCCTTAAAACCCAAGCAAACTATTAAGCCTGCGAAGCCAAAACCGACGCCGTCAGTCCAGCCAACACCAGTCAAGCCGATCGCACCACTGCCCGAAGTTGCTCCTCTCAAACAGCAGCCTGTTCTATCGGGTGCCAAAAAACCACGCGAAATTCGACCCAAACCAGCCGCTGCGACCGCAAATGCCAACACCAAAATACCAATACAACCTGTACAAAAATCGATTAGTCTAGTCCAACCGATTAAGCTTAGCACGGACAGCCACGAGTCGAATGACATTTTGTCCAAAGCGGCTTCGATGATTTTCAGTCCAAACGAATTTCAATCGATTAGCAATACTCTATCGCCGAGTAATCAAGCATCCTCGTCGTCATCGTCATCGTCCACGTCGTCGTCGACTAATCAAGCGAATAGTCTACTTCAGCCTGCATCTGGCAACACCCAAGACTCACAGTTCACTTTGGTGCCCATACCGGTCGTTAAACAACCGGTCGGCAAAGTTCCCATAACTAGAAATCCGAAAAAAATAGTCGACGAAAAAAAGCCGAACACAAATAGCAAAACTAAACAAACAAAAAGCGAAAATAACAAGGCCAAGAGCGAAAATTTGAATTTAATCGACACAAATTTGATGGCTGTTGAGTTCGAAGCGGCGCTTGTCGACAAAAAAGAAGCGCCCAAATCGCCCGAATTGATTAGTATGCCGTCGTTGGAGCAATTTTTTCAAATAGACGAGTCGAAACGTGCCGATATGCCGGCCGAGAAAAAGTGCAATTCAATTAAAACGTCGAGTCCGAAAAAAAAAATATTGCCTAAGCCAAAAGAGAATGATAAACTTAAATTTGAAGCCGGCGACATAGACAAAGTTCTCGATCAAATCGACCAGCCGAACAAGTCCAAAGACTTTTTGCTCGATTTGCTCGAAGAAACGGCACAAAATTTGTCCGCATCGTCGGACGCCTCGTCCAACTTGTCCATAAGTAACATAATACCCAAGTCAAATGACAAGACTAGTTTGAACACGCCGGTTATCTGCAAAAAGCCCAAGTTGGCGCCGAAGCCGATCGAGCCGAAGACAAAAACAACGTCGCTATCCGATTCGGATGACAACGACGACTTGTTCGACTTGACCAATGCCAAAAAGCCCAAGAGCAAAGTGTCTCGTACGCCTCTTAAGCCGGACAATCATCAGACAATTAAAAAGCGCGGTCGACCGCCTAAGCCCCAATCAAACGCCAAGAGTACATCGCTGACCAACAAAACCGCCAAAAGTGACAAGACCGCTAAAAACGAGTCCACTGTCACTGTCATCACAAACGCTAACAATCGAGTTGACGAGGATGAAAATTCAAATTTTTTAACCGAAACATTCCAAGAATTAGTCGACAAAACGACCACGGACACAAAGCAAAAAGACAAAGAATTATTGAACATTGACGACAATGATCAATTTGAGTACGACATTGCCGGATCGGACAAAAACGTCGACACGGACAACGACGAACACGAAGAGTTAACTATAGCCTCGTTGACTAGTCTAAATCGTAAACGTTCGCGTACAAATATAAATTCAAAAAGTAGTATTAAACGAGTTAAAGTAAACGATGAGTCAGACGAGGCGACCGACTTGAACGTGTCCGATAAATCGATTTCAAACGAAAATGCTGAAAAACGCAAGCGTGGTAGACCGAAATCGACTAAAAAACAAACAAATCAAACAAATCAAAATAGTCAAACTAGTCAAGCTAGTTCGCATAGTTGTACCGAATATGCTGGTTTGACCAGGTTTGAAATACCGTTCGAAGAAGATCCGTTTGCCGATGTCAAAAGTGAAACCACTAACAATAATACAAATAATGTAAATAGTAGCAGCAAAAATCAAGACGATTTGATTAAAAAACAAAAATTGGACATAAACTTAAGTGAGACGAGCAACAAAAACGAATGCAAACAATTCGAATCGGATAATGCGTCGAATAAACAAGAACAAGCTAATTTTAATAGTGCTAGTAGTAGTAATAGTAATAGTTCTAGCAGTACGACTATTAGTAAATCGGTTGTCGATGAAAATTTTGATCAAAAAAGTGAGCTAACATCTCAATTCAACTGGGACAATTCAAATCAACCGAGTCACTTTGATCTCGAGAACGATCCAATACTCAATACCGAACTACAATTGATGCATTCGACAAACAGCAACTCCACAGCTACCGGTACCACCACTACGACCTCGACAACGACAACAGACACTCGTACATCTTCTATTATAAAAAATAATCCCATAATAATGACTCCGCCATCGACAGTCTCGTCTGTCTCTTCAATATCGTCGTCAATGTCGACACAAAATCAACAATCGTTGAGCATAAACCCGTCGTCAACATCGTCCTCTAGTTCGTCTACTCAAATGATATCACCGGTCAGCTTAACTAATAATAATGATCAAATACAACAACAACAGCAACAACAACAACAACAGCAGCAGCAGCAGCAGCGATGTTCCTCGGTCGAGCCGGCCTTCAATCAGAATTTCTATGCAGGCAATCAGTATAATTCAAATCAAGCAGCCTATTATTCGTCAGTAAGTAATAGAAATTCTAGTCCGCAGACATATCCGCGCGCGTCATCTGTGCTAAACACGTCGCAGTCGCCCCAAGCCAACCGAGTCAACGTAAACTCAACACCAAGCACTCCCACGCCCCAAAATCCGCCTCAAACTCAAACACAAACAAACTATGCATCTCTGAATCGATCCAAATCGAACTCGAACTCAAATTTGATAAACTATTCGCCCAATGGCAACATGGCTGCCAGTCAAACGAACAATCAAACAAGTCAAGTGACGACTAGCACGTATCAGTCGATGCCTAGTTCGAAAAGCTTTGATCAATCAAGTGCGCCCACAATCAGCTTCATGCATCAAACCAAGCAAACAATAAATCCCTATTCGTCTACGAGCACACCAACAAGCGCCTCGTTTGCTGCTGCCGCTGCTGCGGCTGTGTCGCACAACTATCCAACTTCAACACATCCCATTTATCCACCACCTGCATCTACAAACAATTATTTAAATTCACTGCCGTTTCCTGATCCGTTTTCACTAAACAAAAATTTACCTCATCTCAATCACTTTTCAGCTCATTATAACGATTTAATGTCCGGCATACAGCCGACTAGTTTAGAACCCAATAAACAAATACCACAATCAGCACCGGCAGTGCATACTAATCAACAAGTCAAAACCGATGGCAAAAAAACAATTAAAAATAAACAAAAAAATTCGTCCTCAGCTGCCTCTTCGAACACACAATCAAAACAGCCCAATTTACCCACTAACACTAATAGTGCTGCTGCTAATGCTGTCGCACATGCAACAAACATATCGCCTGGCTATCCGTCGCCCAATCTACTTAACAATCCGGTCACAAATGCTCTTCACAATCTTTACTCCAAAAACGATTCATTCTTTTCGAATCTATTTCCGAAACAACAGCAACAACAACAACAGCATCAACAACAAACACAACAACAACAACAACAACTTCAACAGCAGCAACAACCGCAACAATCGGTTCAAAATCAACAAGCGAGTATACCAAGCTACACAGAAGTATACGCTAATTATCAAAAGAGTGACTTTTACAATCAAGTAAATAGTCGAAATGGCTCACGTGCTAATTCTGGTACACAAATAGCATATGCACAAAATTATGCTAATTCAAGTCAGCATCAATCAAGGATATATCAGCATCAACAGTATCAACAGCAGCAGCAGCAGCAACAACAACAACAACAGCAACAACAGCATGCAGGTCAAATTGGACTTAATGGTTACAACAAAACTAGTTCACAAAGTAGACAATCGTCCACTAATAATACATATGAGTCGTTAGGTCAAAATTTTTACAACAATCAAAGCTATGCATCAAATCAAAGTGTGAACAATCAGTCGACATCGAACAATCAACAGTACAGATTTCCACAAGCATCAGCAACCAGTGCAAATTTGTACAATGCGTCGACACATCAGAGTCTTGCGCATCATTTGAATCAAACGCCCGTGGCTGCGTTCGCTGCTGCACTCTCTCATAATCCTCATGCTGCACAAGCAGCTGCAATGAGCTCGTACTTGGCCAGTCCGTTTTCAGTGCCGCAATTTCAATGGCATCCGCCGCCGCCGCCTATTTGAGTAGCAAAAATTATAAAAATCTCATTTCTTTTTTTTTTATTGCACTTATCATCATCAAAGCCCTGTGTTTTATTCTATTTAGAGTTATGTGAAAAAGAAAGATTGTATTTTTTTTTTATTCGATGTTAATTTTTAATTTTGTTAGTGTTAAATTTAGAGAGCGAAATTAATTTTTGAATTTTGTTTTATTTTTTTTTTTTTTATTGCTGTCAAAAGTGGTCATTTTAGTCGACATTTTAACACAAAAATAACCAAACATGTCTTTGTCAAGCTGCAGCTATCTTGTGTTAGTACACTTTTTGGTCCACAATGTAGATTTGCTTGCCCACGATGCCGTAGTTTTTGGATTAAATTATCAATGCAAATTTGTATATACAAAAAGCAAACGCATATGTCATGTGTTTTCTGTAAATAGCACTAGAAATGTTACGTAATAGTATTTTTTTCTCAGCTAATCGGCTTTTATATTGTTTTTTTATACAAAATTTTTTTTTCTTTGATTTTGTTTTCGATATTTTTAAAGAATTTTTAATAATTTGTCTTAATTTTTTAAAAATTTACTACTTAAGTTAAAAAATAAATATCAACTAAAATTTTTAATATAAAATGAATATAGATAATATTATTGAGTATAAATTGTTAACTTGTTTTGAATTTTTTCTAATTAAATTGATTTTAATTATTACTATTATTATTATCTAATTTACACTTTTTGTTTTAATTATTTCTTAAACTTAAACAATAAGAATAATAAAAAATTAATATATTTAAAAATCTATTAATACCAAATGCTTCAACCAAGTCAAAATTTGACTTAACCTATTTTGGCACATTGTTTTTACTTTATTTTTTTTTCATCTTTTTATTTAATTATTTATTTCACTCAATTCTCATTTTGATAATCAAGTCTAGTCGGTAATTTAATCAGTTGATAATAATCTTTTCTATTATTTAGAGGATTTTCGGTGTCAAATTAACATGTTTGAAAAACAAATAACCTGAGCTAATAGTAAATATTTTGTCGAAAAAGAAAAAATATCATAGAACAAAACAAATTATTTATTCTAGATAATTTAAATGCTTATTAAAAAGATTGTTTTAAAAGTTTATTTATAAGCTATATTATTCATAATAATTTTTATTGTCAACATTAAAACGGGTGGTCAAAAATGGTTGTCCGAAATTTCTAAAAGAAAAAAATATTTATATTATATATTTCAAGGTTAATCAACAGGCTAGTGCCCATGTCAATATTGACCGATTAACACCTCATTTATTTAATTTTATAAAAGTAATTATTAAACATTAAAAAAATTAAAAAAATAACTTAAATTCTTACATTTTCATATTTTTATATATTTTACGCAATTTCTTTGAAAATTTTAATTTTGCAATTTTAGAATAAAATTTAATTGAATTTTTAGAATTAAATAAAAATTTTTAGGAATAAAAAAAAATGTTTAATTTATAAAATTTTATTTCAATCAAAAAATATTTGTTTCAATTTTTAAAAAAAGGGTCTAAAAAACCACTAAGATTTTCTAGTTTTAAAAGAAAATTGAACTCAAGCCCTTTTACTAGATCACTAATAAATGGATTAATGGAAAAGTCGAAAGGAAACGGAGAAAAAATTAGTTAAACTCAATCACTTATAAGTCAGCTAGAAGGAACCTTTGCATATGAAATTTGAAACAATGAACTCTGGTTAGACAGTGTCTTAACAAATTCTGTGAAATTAAAGTAAAAAAAATCTATAGAAAGAGAGAGAAGGGTTTAATTGATTAATCTCTGAGAGGAAGATGAAATTGTTAAATCATTAAGAAAGTGCTTAAATTATAACTTGAATAAAAAAAAAAAAACAAATAATTGAGTCCCTAATTAAATCGTTCTAATATCGAAAGAAATACTTACATACATGAACGTCCACCAACTAAGAAAAGAAAATAACAAAAATCAGTGATTTTCCTTCCCATTTACATTATCCAATTTAAGATATTTAAGACAAAATCATGTAATTTTAAAATAATCTCCCTTAAATAGTGCAAACTTTTTCATAATAGACACACAAACTGTCCTCTTTATGTTTTTTTTTTTTTAATTTACAAATTATTACTCATTAATACTGAAGGCAAGAAGGGATGAGCATTGATGAGTCTAGGATAAAAAAGCTTACTATTTTTGAATAGTAGATAAAATTTCAAACAAAAAGTGAAAATTAAACAATAATAATCAGGAATTTTGAGTGTAGAATTTTTTGTTAAATATTTTATTAAAAAAATTAAAATTATTTAATTTTTATCTTATGAAAAAATTAAGTTAAGAAAAGAATAAAAAATAACTATCTAATAGACTCAAGAAATTTTTTGTAAAAATTAGTCTAATTTTAAGAAAAAAATTTGAAAATATTCATAAGACTTTCAAGAAACAATGCAAGTTGTGATTTATTCGGACATTTTTGTTCCTCAATTGGAATTGTATTCAAAGGTGGATTCTTATGTATTTCAGTTAAATTATACTTAATATAAAAACTATTAGATAATAATTAATTTTTATTTTTAGTTTTGGGTACATTTACATGGTAATCGTAAATCATTTCAGTTCTCATTGCATTTACAAAAAAATCTTGTATTTTCTTCTTTAGTTTTGGGGTTAGTTTTGCTTTTAATAGATCTTTGGGAATAAATCCTTCCCTCAAACTTTCACTTGTAAGTTTGATATCTCCAAACCTTTAAAATAATTTTAGAACAAAGAAAAAATAAATTAGTCAGATAATTACGCATCTAAATTGCGCAAAAATATTTTCCATGTTTCAAAATTAAAAGCTTCTTTACATCGGGAAAAAAATTTATTTCTTGGATAATACATTGTATTCATTTGACTTGGAAAAAAAACTTTAATCCTGCTACTATTCATCATAAACTTACCACATTTCTTCGAAAGCACTCGGTCCACCCTAGAAAATATTTTTTTTTCAAAACTATTAGTAATTTTTTTGAGTAAAAATACAAGAAATCATTGAACAATTGTAACCTAATTTTAAAAAAAACCAAAATGAAAGCTTACCGTTGTGTAATTTGTTTTTCCTCTTGTATTATAGTGACAAGTTAATTTAATGTTATCATTCTAAATCAAAATTTTGAAAAATTAGCTACACAATTAAAATCTTACTCTCTTAAGTATCACATCTTTATCAAAAAATTGATAATCCTGTTTCCAACCATCGAAGTATTCATTTTTATAAATAAAATCTATTTCTTTTTTATCTCTAACTATTTTGGCTGTGGCTAATTTTCCAACTGCATGAGTATGAAAAACTGTTCCAAATATGTTAACTTGATTAGAATTTCCGAGTAGTTCCTATAAATAAGATGAGATTTTAAATCAAACATAAATGTAATTAAAAATCAAACATGGCTTTCTAAAATAATAGTAATTTTCGAAGTTATCCATTCCAGGAGGAATCAGTATAGTGTTCCAATCGAACAGAGCTCCAACAGTAAAAACACCAAATTCAATGGGTCTTAGTTTTTTGGTTGCATAAAATCTCACTCCAGAGTTATCTTCGATGTCTTATAAGATTTAATAATTAGTTTCAAAATTTATTAAGTATTAACAAAAATTAATTTACTTGCTAAATTATTGGGATTGTTATAGTGTAATTCTATCATAAAATATTTGAATTCTCCATCTTGTCCACCAACAGGAAAGCCCTTATCTGCTGGATATTCAACTTCCTTAAAAATTACTCAAATTAAGCTAACTTTCTATTCATTGAATAAACATTACATAATTTCCTCCAACATGCCAAACCATTGATTGTTTATTGCACATTAAGCCTACTTGAACAATTTCTGTCGCTGGCTGCGACTCGTGAAAAGACAAACAGGGTCCAGTCTTGGCTCAGGATTCGATTTTAGATATTCATTTTCATAGCTTGGTGAACATTCGGTTACAATCATGTGATGAAGGTATCGTTCATTTCCCGGAGTCACCAAAGTTTCAAACTAAAAATAAAATCGAATACAGTTAAACTTTTTTAACTAAAAAAGAAAACATACTTTAACTATATGAGTTGTAGTGTTGAGCCATTTAGATGGTAGTTTAAAAACCTGACAATAATATAGGGTATGGTAGCCGGGTATTACTGTATGCTTAAAAAAAATTTTAAAAATTCAAAAATTAAAACTTAAAATTAAAATTGAATTACATTAACTCTAAAATCTGCTATTTCAATATCAGGAGTGTTGAGGTCTATTTTTTGGTTTTGAGTTATGTAGTGAATGAAAATCAACAGAACGAATATTTTCATCAAAGTTTTCATTAAATATTCCAGTTACATAGGCTGCAATAATTCTTGGCGTTCCCTCAACAATATCCAAGTCCTCTTTATTCGAGTCGCAAATTTTTAGTTTTCGACTGAATTTAGCCACAAGAAAAGAACCTTGATGAAATACTTCTTTTGCAAACCAATTTTGAAATGTATCTATCACAGCTTTGTTTTTTACAAAGTGTCTATCAGTAAAATGATGACTTCCGTCTTTGTTCAACCATACAATAATTGCATCAGAGCCATCTAATGAATTATTGGAATTCAAGCCAAACAAAAACCAACTATCAGTTTTTACATGAATCTCCATTGTTATATCTGAATCTGTATAATCCCAAAAAAGCTTGTAAACATCTGGCTTGACTAGAACCCAATGGTTCAAATAAGTATCTGTTGATTGATGACAATTACCATTTATAAAAAAGTATCCAAGTATTAAAATTGAAAGAAGCATTTTTAATTTAGATATTTTTTGAAATTTGGAGCTTTTATACTAAGAAAAAAGAAGTGAAATATTAAAAATTTAATTTTTTTATGGTTTTTCAGTTTACATAAAAAAAAACAATTTTGTGTACACCTTTGGTAAATAATAGTCTATTCATTTTAATATTCCGGAATATTAGACTTAAACTAGTTTAAGTTTAATATTCTGGAACAAGATTTCAATTTCAGCAACCTTCTAAACAAGATTTTAATTTGTTCAATTAAATTTTTTAGCTTTTTTAACTTAGAAATTTACATGTAAAATATATTTAAACTGGATGTTTTTATTGTACATTAATAATTGACAAAGTTTAACAAAAAAGAAAATATTAAAACTTGTTTAATATTTCAACATAAAAAATAATTAAGAGAAGTCTTAGAAAAAGTTAAAACATGGCTTTTCAAATGGAAAATGAAAATTTCTGTTCAAGTCATGTTATAGTTGTTCTTCTTAAAGTGAAACGTTCCGTTTCTGAAAGATGAACGATGTATTCTAAAAAAACCATTCCAATTCCACTTCATCCATTCCGTTCTATCCATTCCACTCATTACGCACCATCCATGAATATAAATGTATTAAATAAATGAAGTGTTAATCAGTCGATTGTGATGAGGACATTAGCCTGTTGATTAACCTTGCAATTGGAAAGAAAAATAAGGTTTAATGTGTTCTCCAAGCTTTATTTCTAGTTGAAGGCAGACGTTGACGGCCGGTTTTATTTTTTAACTACTATTTTCTTAATGTTGTTAAGTATTTTGGACATTATTCTTATTTTTTTCAAGCTCTTTTAATGCTTTTTTCTTAAATTTAAGAGAATATTTTATTTTTTCCAATAAAAGAGTTAACGGATTTGGAGAACAAACCATTAATCTGATTAATGCGCTTGGTTTCGGCTAAGAGAAAACTATGGACAAGTTTTATTTTAGTCTGAATTATAACAAGGTGACACATGCAGGAAATATAGATTATTTAGGTCTTTTATTTAGGTACAAAAATTTTTCCCAGTCTATTTTTAGATATTATCTTAATTAGATATTAATTTCGGAAAGAAAAGTAAAAGAATTTGATATTAGACAGAATATGCTATTTAAAAATGTCTTGGAATAAGTAAATTTGCTAGATTTTCACTTGTTTTATAAGCTCTTTAGCTGGAATCAGTAAGACAAATTTATATGAAACACAAAATTATAAAACAAAACAAATAAGTCTTTGTAGTACCTTAAAAGTACGAATCACAAATTCGTTAATGCTAATTCTTCCTTTAGAAGACAATTGCAAACTTTTGAACAAAAAATTTACAGTGATATTGTTGAATATGCTCCTAAGATCCGAATTGAGTTGATTGAATTTGTGTTTAAATGACTTAGTAAAATGTGTGTCATCACAAATCAAATTTATTATTTTAAAATTTCAAGGCTAATGATCAAATTTATTATTTTAAAATTTCAAGGCTGTCTAATAGACTGATTAACGCTTCATTTATTTAAATTTTAAAAAAAATTAAATTTATATTTTTGTAAATAGAAAGCTTGAATATACAAACACTGATCTTTTGATCACAAAGCTATTTATCAATCTTGAGTAAAAAAATCCAATCGTTTTTTCTCCATTATTAGATTTTGTCATTGGTTCTATTAAATTTTCGCTTTTCCTTTAATTATTTCTTAAATTTATTGAGTCATTTTTGGATAATTTGTTTTTTAAGTTTTCAGGCGAGTTATGATAAGAAAGTGTCTTATGAGAAAATGATAACATTCTGTAAAATATGTGTTATTACAAATCAAGTTTGAAATATTGCACTTGTCAAATTATTTCTTCTTATTTAAAATTTTAAACTATTTATTAAAAGTAGACTAACTAAACCTGATTAGATTTTTTTTTTGAGAAAATTGAATTTTTTAAATTCCTATTTTGATTTGTATCTAAATCGTTTTTTTTACTCTATTTTTTAAAAATTTTTTTTATTTATTTATTATATTCTCTAAATTTTCTTGATAATTTACTAAAATACTGAGACAAAAAAGCTTAATAAACATAAAGCTAATAAATGATCATTTTAAAAAGAAATGAATTTAGATTTATTGAAAAAAAACAAACGAGAATAAAAATTTTTTTTAATTTAATGGCTTTAAATTGAATATAATTTATTTTTTGATTTGAATTTCTTCTCCTTTAGTGGTTAAAATTTGTCTTTTAGTGTTAATAACACTTTTTAAACTCAGATATGCATCTTCTAATAAACAGAATAATCAGTATTATCCACACAACTTGTCAAATCCTGAGATTTTCATATCAAGTCACTCTCTTGAATCAACTTTTTGAAATCAAAATAATTTGAATATAAAATTTTTTTGAATAACCAAATTTTACTTTACGGACTTGTTAGTCCGTATTTTAGGGATAGCCTTAATCAACAGGCTAGTGACCATGTCTCAAGAGACTGATTAACACTCCATTTATTAAATTCATTATTGAAAAAAAATACTTATATTTTAAAAAATATAAAATTATAAAATTGAATAGAATTATTGATTTAATTGTTATTTGAAAAAATTTAACAACAAGGTAAGCTATTAAAAAATTAAAAGTAAGGAAAAGCAAAAAAAACAATGATTATGTTTACAATTTATTTTCTTTTAGAATTTTCTAATTTTCCTTTTCATTCTTTTCGAAAAGCCTTAATTAGAGAATCCAGAAGATATTATCGCAATGATAAGATAATTTCGCGATTGTATGCAATGGTTTACGTTAATTAAACATTTTATATTCTTTTTAGACATTAAAAAAAGATGAAAAATCAACTTAAAAAATATTCAAACATTTATTTAAATCAAAGTCATGTATTTGTAAAGGCAAAGCATTTAAAAATAAAAATGCTTTAAAACTAATTAAATTCAAAAAAAAAAAAAGAAAAATGAAAAAAAATAAATCGCCATTTATTAATCATACAAATAAATCAATTCTTTTTCGCAGCTCTTGCTGCAGTCATGATACGCTCAGCAATCGCGTCAGCTTTTAATCCCTTATTTATCTCATTCTTCCCATTTCTTTGTCTAGTATTCGTTTTGTTCTGAGTTGGAGCCAAATTTGCACCATTCATCGGAGCACTATCTTCTTTCCAGTAAGTAACCTGAATTTGAGAATGAGGAATGGCGTTCGAAACACTCTTTTTTGTTTCCTTGCATAGCAAAGACGGAGATCCATTAGAGTCCAAATTTTTTCTAATTTGTCGATCATCTCGCGAAGAAGGAATTGCCTTGCGCTTCATTTGTCTTCGCTTTGAATTGTCTTCATCATCATTCAAATCAAAGTCCTCATTTTTATCGTTGATTTGATTGAATTCAAAATTTTGCAAAAGAGCAGTTTCATCATCCATTGCGCTTGCATTCTCGCCAAACTCACTTAAATCCGATCTGTTTATATCCGACTTGTTGCGACTTATTTTTCGACTAGTATTAACGCTTTTCAAACTTGCCAATTTGTCCTGCAATTGATCGAGAAAAGCTCGTTTGATATCGATCTGATTTTCCTCAGCCTCTGTTTGATTTATTTTAGTCTCTTCGCTCATCTCATTCATTTCACAGGCCTCTTGGACATTTTCGCCTAATCTGGAATTTAACAAAAAACCTGTCTCATCCAAATGACACTGACTCTCATTGCATGCGTAAATCCAGTCGGGTAAAACAATCAATTTTTTGTCCTCAATGGCTGTTTTAAGTTCTTTAACATTGTCGCCAATGTCTCCACTGTAGACAAAATGAGTTACGTCATTGTTATAAGTCCAGCAAAAATCTCCACCTAGTGAATCAACTATTTTGTACAAATCGGTCTGTATTTTGGCCAATTTTCGGCTAACATAGACTCGGCAAGCTTTTAGCACAAGTCGAGTATGACGCGGAGTCGGCTGAATTAAATCAATATGGTCCTGGTTCTTTATCAAGGTTTCTCTCTTAGTTCGTTGAAAAGAGTACTCGAATGCTGGACTCTCATAACAATTGGCCCAGTATTCGGAATTTTTCGACTTTTCGGCCGCTATTTGAATCGCATTGGTAAACAATTCGCATAGAGGAGTCTCGGGCTTTTTTGTTTTTAATCTGCTTATAGTCTCAGGAGTTTTAAGCATTTCAAGAGCTTTATCACAGTCTAAATTTTTAAATTTAAATTCACCATTGTTACTTGGCTTCATCCAAACAGGAGTACTAAATTTATTATTTTCTGCTGTTGGAGAAATTGGCTGATTGTTGGGCATTATTTCACTTCTGCGCAGTTCTTTTAAGCGTGGATTTTTCGGTGTATTAAAATTAATCGCTGGCGATTGATTGGGAATTTTGAATTTTGAATCATTTAATGCTTTAAAGCTGATTTCTCTTGTTTGCTCTGGATCTTCGTCAAGTCTTGGCTTCTTGGAATCGTTGTGCATTGACAAACTAGAGTCATTATGATTATGCTCAGTCTCGTTATTTGTAGATAAATTCATACTTTTAGATGGCTTTGAATTGTAGCTGCTGTTTGTGCACATATTTTCATTTTGTTGTCTTATTTTGGCCAAAGCATCTATCAAATCCTTTTGTATTAATTCTTGATTTTCGACACCGTACTTGCTCTCATCAGCTTTCATTCCGGTTACGCAGCATTCAATGACCCATTCGGCGCAAATTATAGGCAAATTCCAAGTTCTCGCTGCTATGTACTTTGGTCCGATTGCTTGTTTGCATATTAAATGAGTGTTTACTTGGATATCGTTGGTTTTTTTGAGACTAAGAGAAGGCTGTGTGTGTGCGCCCAAAAGCTTACACAAATTAGCTATATTGTCCTTTTCATATTGAGCGTAGCCACTGATGGTGATCACACAATCGGACAATGGCGTATCGTTGTTGTAACGAGGAATCGGTTGAAAAAATATGTCTGATTTTAAGGAAACAATTTGGTTTAATTCACAGCACTTTTTCATCCAGTAGACAGTGGCGGGATTTTTATGGGAAATGGGTGTTGAGGTAATTAGTGGAAAGAGTGTAAAATCGGTTTGATCGTCGCCCAAGTCCATCGGCATCTCAGTTGCGTCCATATCTTCTGATTGAACAATCAAAGCACCTTTTTGAATTAAAATTTTTTCTATTGATTCACGTTCTTCTTGATCAAAGCCAATTATTTTAAATTTTTTTCTATAAAATATTTCATTGTTTTTGCTAATATCAACGTTTTCATTATTTTTCAGAGTAACATCTGCTTTAGGTGTTGCTTGTTTTTGTTGTTGATACTGTTGAAGCTTAGATGAGAGAGAGCTAGGTCTTGTTGGAGTATTGGTTTGAAATGGTATAGCGGAAGTTTCGATCTGTGGCTTGACTAATGCAGCTTCAATGTTCAAATATTGTGAAAGACAATCATTTAAGTCCGAGTCGAATGTTTGATTGCTTGAAGATTGATTTGATGCTTGTTTTATCGGTCTAGATCTTTAAGAAATTTTAATTAATGATTTATGAGATTATTTTTTTTTATCATTTATTTTACTATAAAATATTTGGTTTAGTTTATTAAATAGATATAAATTGAACAATTGATGACATACACCGTTGTTTACAGTACTATATTTGTGAATTACTTTAAATATAAATGTGACTGGCAATTTGTTAGATATGTCATTTTATAAAATGACTTGGCAAGTTATAAAGTAAATTTAAATGAATTTTAACTTTATTGTTTGACAATTGGCAATTTATTAAATTGAAAATTTGAAATTAAACAAATTTAATAATCGAAGATCAGTTTATTAACCCTGGAACTAACTCTAGTCAAGCAGCCGAAAACCAAAAGGAATTCGACCTGAGAGTACTATTTACAGCCAAACTTGTAGAAGTATTTCATTACTGAATTTAATGAGGAATTTATTCCGAAAAAAAAAACAGGTGAGTATGTCAAAGTAAGTGCTAGAGAAGCTATTAGAATTTTGTCAGTTGGCCATGGTCAGGGTTTTTTAAAGTGTTCATGTACTGGAGACTGTGCTAATAGGTGCTCATGCCGTAAAGCTGAGTTGAATTGTAGTTCGAAGTGTCATGGAAAGTTGTTTAAATGTATAAATTGTGATTGAATTTGTTATATTAATTTTTTTTAATTGAGTATTGATACGAATTGTTTATTAAAAAAATTAAATTTTTTAATTTTTTATTTTATTTAATAAAATGCCAAATAAAGATTGGTAATTTATATAATCTGCATTTAAAACTTTGACATGTCATTTAATAAAATTTTTTGTCAAATTATAAAATAAAGGTAAAAAATTCAGGTTTAATATTTTGACTTGTCAGTTTATAAAATGACACATTTAATAAATTGCCAGTGGCAAATATATATTAAATTTATATTAAATTATTGCTCAAATAGAACGATTAAACTTTTTGTTTCATAAAAAAATTTGGTATGAACTTAATTGATTATCTTTAGACAAAGAAAAAAATATACTGGGCAACTTGCAAATAAAATAAGGCATAATGTACTAAAAAAGTTGTTCAAAAAAAAAATATAAGTTATATAAATTCATAGCTTTCGTATTCGATGAGATTAAAAAATACAACTTTAATGTGGGTCTAAATCAGGTAGTGAAGTAGATAATGAGGTTGAAATTATGCTGGTGATGACTGTGAAAATAGATTTGATATAGTATGTAAGGAATTAAATCAAATTAAAATCCCATATTTTTGAAATTGATGATAAAAACGATGAAGATACTTTAGCACTTAATGATACTCATTCAGTCATACATGATTCCAGTAAGGTCTCATCTGACATTTTATTCGAAGATGAAAACGTCATAGCAAAACCAAGCCATTATGAATAAAGTTTTAACTAGCAATATTCACTCAAATGACTTCAGAAGTCGTTGCTTTATTTGAAATTACACATCTTTTGGTTAAAAAAGCATTAAATAAACATGAAGATCCAATTCTTTCTCCTGATTGTAATCAAAAAATGTAAAATTGAAGAGAAAATAATGGTTACATTGCAGAAATATATAAATAATAATTTATCCTGTTACATTTTAATTGACTATGTGATAACATTACAGCTGATACTCAAATATTAAACTTAATAACATTAAAAAAAATCTTCTTTCTTAATCATTGGCAAACTGAACACTGATTATTTTAAGTGCCATTATGTAGTCTTACTTTTCACCGTCATTAAGGGGCGTCTGCCGTCGTATTTTTGGAAACTTTTTGCTTACTTAATTTAGCTTTTTAAAGTTTTTAATAGAATTTTTATTTGTGTAAACTTTTTTTTACGTCTTATACTTTATTAATTTTATTTTATTAAATTTTAATTAAAATCATTTTTTAAACAAATTAGAGTGATATGTTAATAATTTAGCAAAGTTTCAGAGCAAAGCCTTATAAATGATTTCAGTTCAATTTTTACTAATAGAAGAATTATTAAATACAAAAGAGAAGAACATTTTATTTTTTTATTATTTATTTTTGATATTTCAAAAAAACCTCAAAATAAGCTATGTTTAAGACAATTTTTGGCTCTAAGAATTTATAATTGCATGTGCGCATAGAAAAAAATTTTGAAATATTTTATTTTATGTAATTGAAGATGCTAAACACTAGAAGGCGCGAGGGGTATTTCAACCCTTTTTTAAAAATTGAAACTTAAATTTTGAAAAAAAATTCAATTTTGGGGTGGTTTATGTCCTTTAAAAAATTAGTTCCTCTCAAAGAAAGTAATAAGAATTTTGAAATTATTATTTCTAGACGATCCAAAAAAACGAAAAGATTTAGTGTTAAAAAAAATATAATTTAATAAAAAGGCTTTTAAAAACTCAAGCATCCTGTTTTTAATTAAAAAAAAATTTTAATTATTTTTCAGAAAAAATATTAATATTATGTCTTTACATAATTAAATTTGAAATTTTTCTTAATAACCAGTTGGGCTTTTTAGTGTTATTAACATAGTAAAAAGTCTAACACTTCTCTTAAAATAAATTAGTGAATTTAAAACAGCAAATTGAAATATCTTGAACTTTAAAATTTATTTAAAATTGTTTTACGCCATAATATTAATTATCAATTTCGGATATTTTCCCTGTTCAACTCCTTATTATCATAACCAATTTTACACAATGTGCTTCGGTCCTAACACACTATTTCGAACGAAAACTTGGCGCCATGGCTTTCCAAAATAAATTTGGTAAAAAAAACTATGTATTAAATGGGACACTAAGGAAAGACAATTTGATGAAAGAAGACAAAGAAGAAGAGCTAGAAATAAAATGCATTCTAAGGGGCGTGAGCTTAGAAAATTAAGAACCAAAAAGTCAGCACAAGCAGCTAAGCAATCAACTTAGTTAAAACCGTTCCCTCCGTTTTTTATTTATTTTCTTCTTATTAATTTAATCATTTAATTCAATTAAAAAAATATGTATAAAGTAATTCACAGACATAGTACTGTAAACAACGGTGTATGTCATCAATTGTTCAATTTATATTTATTCAATAAACTAAAATAAATTTAATGGCTTACTAGACTTCATTTTTTAAACTTTTAGAAAATAATTCAGATGAAGATTAAATTTGAAAAATTAACATTCTATTAATAAATGGTGCCTCAATATATATTAATGAACTGATTTAAAATTTAGTTTTGATTTGTTTTTTAAGAATAGAATACAAACGGAAAGTACCTTTTTTTGGGAGTTTTGACAGAATTAAGTGCGTTTTTATATACACAATACATTTTACAGTCTTCCAATTGATTTTGTTTGCACGAATCGATTAACCAGTCGATGGTTACAATATTTATTCTAATAAAAAAAATTAATTGAAAAAGTAAAAAGAAAAAAAGATTTTGTATTAGAATTTATACTCAGGATTAAGCTCTAAATATGATTTACACTTTTGCTCATTTAGCTGATTTACAATTACATGAGTAACGTCCGAGTTGTATTCATCGAAACGTATGGCACCACCAAGATTACAAATTTTTTTAATTCGTTCACTTATCAGGGCATCTGTTATTTCACAATAAATCTAAGCATATATTTTTTTTTTTTAGGAAATTTTATTTCTAAATTTAAATTTAATACTCCTATTCCATCCAGAAGAGTTAATTTTATTTTTCCAATTGAGCTAAGCTCTTTAACCAAATCAGAATAATTGCTCAATGGTTTATTAAGCTGAGATGCACTTTTAGAATTAGTTGTATTATTCAGCAGCATACTAGTCGACTGATTTAAGCCTGTTCTATTTTCTGTTTCATTGACAACTTTAGTTGAATTCGCATTCGTGTTATTTAAATGATTAATTACACTCAAATCAATGTCTGGTATTTTTTTGCTCTTGACAGGCAAAGTCCGGCTTTCACTTGGAGTCGATGTTTGATTTTCGCTGACTAGAATAAAGTCTTTTTCTGGCAAGCAGTAGCCAGCTTTGATAGAATCATAGATCCATTCGGATTTTACAACATTTATTTTCCACAATTTAGCATGCTCGTACTTGGTTCCTTTAGGCTCATTAAGAATTAGATGAGTAGTTGTGCCGCAAACCAAATCACCGCGATAAGTACCACCCTCTGAATCGACCAGGGACTTAATTTTATTCTTTGTTTCTTCATTAAAACCAGATGCACAAATGACAAGCTTGTGAAATATTGGACATTTGTATTTCAAAAATTTGGCATCAGTTGCATGTACGTCTCTTGAATTAATTCAGTAATTTAAGAAAAAATTTATTTATATTTTTTTGTTTATTTTACTCTGTTTCAGCTTCTTTCCAGACTTCGAGAACCCAGTCAGCCAACATAATCGGTAATTTCATACTCCCAGCTGCCTTAATAAAAAAAAAATTTAAATAAATTTTTGAAAACTTTTATTTTTTTTTTAAATTAATTTAGTTTACATGATATTTGGCCGAGCCGACTTCAGTAGTGACCAAATGGGTTACGTTTTCAGTAAAAATTTTGCTTATTTTTCCTCTCATCATTTCAACTTTACTATATATTTCTTCCTTGTAAAAAAATTAAAAATTTTTTTTCAAATTTTTTACTTAAATTTAAATCACTCTTAATCTTTTTTCCATATTTGAGCAGCAGACATTTAAGTCAAGCATTGATGAGGAATATATGGGAATAATTGACCGAGGCAATTTTTTCTTTTTATTAAAAGTGTGTAGCATGCATGCAGCGCTCACTATCCTAGTTAAAAATAGTTAAAATTCGACTCAAAGCAAGATATGTAAACAAAAAAACAACAACCTAGAATTAAGGTTTCTTACATGCTCGAATGCAGCGCCTTCAAATTTACAAAAAACAAATATACAATTTTCGGCACTTTTTAAATTTAAGCACTCTTGTCTTGATATCCATTTGGTATTGTCGTCTTTGAATAGATTGTACAGTTCGCTGAGTTTATCAGCATTTGTCGAACTAAGAGTTTCGTCTTTATAAAATCTTAATTGTAGTAGTGAACTTGCCATTTTAAATATTCACTTTTCAAAATTGTTTAGAATTTTTGCTCTTGAAAAAAATTTTTAATAAACAAAATTTATTTGTCTAGTACAAGTATATTTTCACATTATTTGCATCGTTTTAAAACTCGGTTTCAAAAGAAAGAAAACTTTTCTTTTCAAAAAGTTTTCAAAAAAGTCTTTGAGCTTATTTGAAAAAATGCTCAAAAATAGATATTTGTTTCTAGATCATGATTTAAAACAAATTTAATTTAAGACTATTGGATCAAAATTTATCCTCATTTCATGCTTTATCAAATACAGTTTTACTTATTTTTGTTTTTAGAAATTTAGTGATATATTCAAGATAATGCGATAACTTAGATCTAAATTTTTAAAAAATAAATCAGTTTTTTTTGCTTTTTAAAATTCCAGATGCGTGATTTTATCTAGACTTATTTTTTCTTTGATTAATTATCTTTGGTTAAATATCTTTTAATTTTTTATTAAGTATGCTTAAATAATAAAAATCAATAAATCATTTTAGTGACAATAAGATTTTTTTTCCTTATTTACTTTTTGTGGAGCATAGGGTCATTACTTTTGATTTCCACCAAAGTCGATTTTTTGCCTTTACCCTTACTTCTACCCATGTCATTCTCATTTCGATGAACTCTTTCGTGATTTTTGGCTTCCATGTTACTGCTTGTCTTCCTACATTAAGTTGCCTTTAGGGTTTCCATTGAAAGGGCTTTCTTTGGATCCTTCTTTCTTATATTCTAAGTACATGTCCTAGCCATCGCCATCATGTTCTTAATCCATTGATTTAATTGCGCTGAATTTGTTCTTTTGTATAGGTCAGCATTCGAAAATGTCTCAGGCGAGTTAATACCCAGAATCCTCCACAGGAATCCAGTGTAGAAGGCGTTCAAGCTTCTTTTGTCAGATTCACACATCCCCCAACATTCACTTCCGTACATCAGTATTGGTTTTAGTACAGAATTGTACAGTTTGAGTTTTCAAAAATTTAGTTTTTCAGTTAGAGTAAATCAGTCTTTTTTGCTTTTTCAAAGATTTTTTTTCTTTGATTAATTAATATCTTTTAATTTCTTATTAAGTATGCTTAAATAATAAAAATCAATAATTCATTTTAATGATTAAAATATTCCATTAATTTAAAATTAGAATGAAGAATAATTTTTCAGAAAAATAAAAACCATTATTTTTTACTTGAATGATTAAAGTTGAATTATTGAAATAAAATGTCAAAATTTCAAGTAATATATAGAAACTGATTTCATAGTTAACGCTTTTAAAATAATTGATAATTTTGTCAAGTAAAATTTTTTTTTCTATTTTGAAATTTAAACATTAAGTTGGATTCAAATAATTCTTACATGTAAAAATTATTCAAAATATTCTATGAATATCCAAAATGAGAAAAACAGTATTTGAAATTTAAAAAAAATTACATTTGAAGTGAAGAGTACATAAAAATTGGAAAAAAAATTAATATGTATTGTCTCAAGTAATATTTAGTAATAGAGAAGTTAATTTCAAGTCTAGTATAATTCTTGATAACTGATAAATCTTTATTTAAATTAAAGCTAAAGATTTTTTAAACATTTTTAATGAAGTATTGAGAAATGAAATGTATTTATTTAATTAATTTTTATTATTTAAGTTTAAACTTCAAAAATAGTAAAATTAATATGCTTGATACCACAGTTTATGAATTTAAGGAGCATAATTCATAAATTAAATCTAACTTATCGTTTTGTCGAAATTGACTGAATAAGTTGAGCGAACAGAGAACCAGGAAATTAACTAATAATTTTTTTTATCTTTAAATTTAAATCTAAAACAAAAATTTAGAAAAGACTAATTTTTTACTTCAATAAATTTTTAATTACAAATAAAATTGCTTTAATTCAAGTTTTCTTCTTGAGTAAACTTTTAAAATGATTTTTATTTAGCCATGATGGAAATTACTTAATTTATATATTGAGTTCATTTTTTTCTCACAATTGTTAGAGAGAATTTAACGAAATTTTAATAATTGATTTTTCAAAAGTTAACTTTTTTTTAAAGGTCATTGGAAAATCTTATGATGACTTAGTTTTGATTCTATTTTTAAAAATACTTTTGATATTAATTATAAAATTCGTTGAATATTACAAAAAATTAAAGAAGTTTTCTTGTAAATTTGAATTAAACAGTGTAGAAGAGTTGAGCCGAATACACAAGATGCTAAAAGATACAACTATTCAAATTTTGAACCACTTTTTAATCAATTTTTCTAAAAAAATCTAAGAAATGCTAGTCCTCTTATTGCTAAAGCTTTACGCTATTACGCTTAAGCTTCTAGGTATGATTCACTACTACTTCTGAGCAAGTATTCCCACAACACCAGTTTTATAATTTTAAATTTTATTCTGTAATTTATTTTTTATTTTTTTAGGTCTCATATACAAATTAAATAGTTTATAGCACTCTTCATTAAGATTATAGTATCTTAGATAAAAATGAATTAGATCAAATCCTGATAGATAAATACTTCATATCAAAAATTGATGCTACGCACCACTCTTAGCTTTTGATTGAAATCAGAAATTTAGAAATTAGAAATTTTCAAAAAATATTAAAGCTTAAAAATTTTTGGTTATTCAGAAAGCCAATAATTTAAGATAAAATTGAAGAAAATTTTATTAGATCTAATCAGTGATTATACTTAAGCATAAGTCTATTTTAGATAAAACAGCATAGTTCAAATAATTTTATGAACCAAACTCGAATTGCTTGTCTTTTTTGAGTTAGAAATAATTCAAGATAAAAGCATCTGGTTAAATGATTGAAGCAAAAATAATCCATCAAATTTTGTATTTAAATTATTTTCCAAGATTTTATCAGCGTTGAAATTGCGCTTCTAAATTCATAATTATTCAAACAAAAGCTCAAAATTGATTGATTCCATTTATTAAAACAAATTGTTTATCACCCTGATTGTCAATAATTTACAATAAGTAATTTTCTTTCAAGACTAACAATTCCGAAATTACTTAAAATAAAATTAAAAAACCAATTTTAACTGATTTGAATAATATTCATTCATTTTGAGCTCTAGCTCGACAAACCAAATATTTAAAAGCAATTTTGTCTAAATAAAATTAATTCAGTGAATTATTTAACATTAAAGATAGTAATTTTCCTTTTAGCAGCTTTAAGTGCGAGAAAAAAGTTGATTTGGACTGTTTATTTTAAGTTTTTTTTTTTGAATATGAAAAATAAAAAGTATTTTATAAAAAATTTTAAATTTAAAAGCATTAAATTTAAATGTAAAATAATTTCCATTATCAACAATTTTTTAAAGAAAAGAAATTCAAGTCAGCTTATTTTTAATATTTAGCATCAAAACGTGTTTTTAACTAATAAGGCTGTGAATAATCTGATATATTTTTATGAACAATTACTTTTTTTATTTAAGTCCGGGGAATTAGAGAAAGAAGCAAAAGAATTAAGATATACTGGTTAATTAAATGATTAGAGCTTTAAATTTTAGTATTTTGCAAGACTAGAATAAGAATTAGTTGTATGAGTAACCTTTGGGGAAATTAATTTTTAAATGAATAACCGGGCAAGCTTTCAGTATTCTGCTAATTAAAAACAGAAGAAAAAAGTTATTGCTTTTTTCTGTGGAGTTTTTGAAAGCAACCGGTCTTGAATATAATTAGCAAATATTTTTTTATTTTTCAACAAGTATTTTCAATAGTGAATACAATTTTAAAATTAGTTTTTAAAACTTGATAATTGATTTATTTATCTTTGAGCATTTTGTATTTATCTTTATAATGCAGCTTCAAGCCAAGCAAACACTAATTTAAAACTATTTTCTTTATTATTCTTGCGAATTTGATAAGAAAATAAAGCTTGAAATGTTAAGCAAACAAAAAATCGATTTAATTTAAAGCTAAAATTCATGTCTCATTTAGGCCAATATTGATGGATTAAAAATACCATTGAATTAATTCAATTAAATATTCAATACTTAAAATTCCAAGTTTTCAATGATTTATATGTCTGATTAATTTAAAATATATGTGCCTATTTTCTCATCATGATCAAATAGAAACTATTAAAATTGGCTTAAGTATTAGATCTGCAAAAGCTACTTAACGTGTATTTGATTAAGACAGAATAAAAATTAATACTTTAGTTTGATATTCTCCACAACTTCTTTGTATCTTGATTTTAGATTGATGGATAAGTAGAAAAAAATTGATTGAATTCATTTTTTTTATCGATGCGGTAATGTTTCAATCCCGGATTTTCTTTGTAAATATTTTACAATTTCTAAGTAAAATAATGGCAAATTTTGATCAACGAAATAATTTTTTACTTACGAAAAATTTCAAGTTCATTTTGTTTATGCAAATGAAGATGCAAAGCGTTTACTAGATGACTTGTTTAGTTCATATGATCCAGCTGTTAGACCAGTCGCAGATCCATCTCAAACAATACGGCTTAGCATCGGCCTAAAACTCTCACAAATAGCTGATATTGTAAGTTTTAAATTTTGATATTAATTATAAAACACTTAATTAGCTTTCGTAGTCTTCAGTCTTGTAATTAGCAAAATTGTTTTCTTAAATTTAAAAAAAAGGAGCTGTGTTTGGTAATAAAGCCATAAGACTTGAAAAATTATTTTAAAAATTGATGTCATAGCAAATGGAGTTTAGTTGAAGAATTAAGAAGAAAAAATTATTTATCAAATAAAAATTTTTTTTTTTCAACAAGAAGATAAAATATTCTATAAAAAATACTGAATTTTTTAATTTTTTTTAAATTTACTCTAAAAACTTTAGTAATTTTACCTTTTTTTGAGTATAAAATTGGCAATGTGAAATTTCATTCAAAATTACCAATACAAAAAGTAAAAAATTCTATATATTTTGTTCTAAAGATGAAACAAAGTGAAGCAACAACTGCTGTTTCACCCATTTTGGAAGTCTGGACCAATTGTTTGTGATTTATTTTCAATATTATTATATGACATGTTAATTTTATATTAATTAAAATTTTGAATAAAGCCACGACCATACTTAGTATTTGTTACTTTTCTATAGTATCAAAAAATTTCTTTATAAGTATAAAAATATAAAAATTAAGATTTATTATAAAATTTCAAAAACAATATTATTTGCAACAAAAAATAAAAATCTTGAAAAAAATGCCAATCTTGAGACTTTTTTTTCTTTTCTGGCTTAGGTTTAAAACCTATAATTTTTTATTTTGCTTAGTTATTCTACGTAAATATAATCAATTTGGACAATTTAAGGCAAAGTAAAATTACTGATCAATTTTGCTCAAAAAAATAAAAATGCACAGTTTAATTACAATTTTTTTAAATGAATTTCCCAAAATTTAAAAGTGGTGATGGTGTTAATTACAATGGAATCAAACGCGCTTTTTAAATCTTTGAAACAAAAAAGGAAATTAAAAAATTAAAATAAAAATAGATAAAAATCGTAACAGAAATGTAAATGTATTTTTTCAATTAGCTTTTAAAGTAAGCTTAAGCTTAAAATTAGATAACATTTGATTTTTAAGATAAAAAAGTAAATTATATTTAATCTTTATTGAAATGGTTAAACCGATCAATATTTAAATGGATTTAACAATAAAATAAAATAGAATGATTAAAGCTTTATTACTATTGAAAGTTTGGATGAAGATTTTGAATTTAATTAAAAACAGCAAGATGACTATGTTCATAATTTAACATTTTTAAAATATCAGGGAAATTTGAATCAAACTCTAATTTTAATCATTAGAAAATAAATTTTTTTTAAGGTTGAATAGCTTTGAATTATTTAAAAATTATAAATTTATACAAGTCGTTCTTTTGAGAATAAAAACTAATTTTGATTTACCCCAAAAAAGATTTGGATTTATTTTGAAAAATTCAGATAAACATATAACTCAAAATATATCTAGTAAATAATTTATTCATTTGATTCATCATTCCTTTTAGTGAACGGTTGGTCTGTTAGATGGCCGGCCCCCAATACTAATTCCCTTAACTTAAAAAAATCTGTTCAAAATTGCTTTAATTATTTTAAATTTTATCAACATTTTTAGGATGAAAGAAACCAAATAATGACAACCAATGTATGGCTGAGACATGTAAGTTTTTTATATTTTTTTTGTTTTAAAACAATAATATAAATTTAATTTATGTAGATTCTCTTTCAAAATTTGAATAATTTAACTTAAATAAGTCTTGTCTTGAGTCTTGAGGCATGGGCACTAGCCTGTTGATTAATCTCGAAATATATCATTAGAGAGCCTGCTTAATTTTCAAATAAAGTTATTAAGATGAAATAAAAAATTAAATTTTTTCATTTTCTAAAAAAATTACAATCAAGATTTTTAGCTAATAGAAGCCATTTTTAAAATTTTATTTATATGTGATAAAATTCAAGTTTCAATTTTTCAAAAAGGGGTCTAAACAACCTCTCAGGGCAATGTAAGCAATAGTACAAAATTATAGTACAAAAAGAAAAAACTATATTATTTTTTTTCTAGCTATGCAAAAATGGTTCTGTAAACAGTACAATGTTGTACGAATTTGTACAAATGAATTCTAAGCTCTCCAAAAACTGTGTAATTTAGTGCAAGTTCTATCTAGTGTTTTTTTAATCATGTGCATTTTACAGAAAAATGAAGAGTATTTGCATAATTTAGATTTCGTTTGTAGAAATTAGTACAACATTGTACTAAAACTTAGTTTCTGAAATAACTTGATTACTTCTGATAATTGCTTATGCAGTTGTGGCATGCCTATTTTCTAAACAAGTCTTGCACTTGGACAAAGTTTCTAATTTAAAAAAAAATTATAACTTTTTTTTTGAAGAAAAATATCAAAATTAAATAAAATTTTTTACAAAAGGAATGGTACGATCAAAAGTTGACTTGGAATCCAGATTATTATGGAAATACGAGAAAAATTAATGTACCCAGCTCAAGTATTTGGCTACCGGACGTAGTCCTGTAAGTTTTTTCAATTAAATTTTAGTTTTTAATTTCTAAAATTAAATTTAATTTAAAAAAAAAAAAAAGATACAACAAGTAAAATTTGGAAAAAATTGAATTTAAAAAGTAAATTTCTTCTTCAAAAAAAAGTGCTGATGGTGACTATCAAATAACTACTAAGACCAAAGCTACCATTAATTATGATGGAAAAATAATTTGGGAACCACCAATGATTTATAAAAGTTATTGTGCCATAAATATTGAATATTATCCGTTTGATATTCAGGATTGCTACATGAAATTTGGCACTTGGACTTTTGACGGAAATCTGATTAATCTAGAACACATAAATCAAAACAATTCGATTCCAGTCCTAAATCCAGTGATACGCAAAGGCGGAATTTCGACCAAATTGTACACAGTTGAGACTGGTATTGACATGTCCGACTTTTATCAAAGTGTTGAATGGGACGTTCTTTCAATACCAGCACAAAAAAATATAAAGTATTATGATTGTTGCGTCGAGCCTTACTATGACATTTATTTTAACATAACAATAAGGCGAAAAACACTATTCTATACAGTTAACTTGATAATTCCTTGTGTTAATATTTCATTTTTATCAGTGTTGGTATTCTATTTGCCAAGCGATAGCGGCGAAAAGCTAACCCTTGGCATATCTATTCTAGTCGCCTTGCTAGTTTTCTATTTGCTACTAATTGAGCTGATACCACCGACTTCTCTGGTTATTCCGCTTCTTGGCAAGTACTTACTTTTTACACTTATTTTAGTAAATTTAAGTATACTATTGACAATTTTTATACTAAATCTTCACCATCGAAAACCCAATACTCACAAAATGCCGTTTTGGATGAAACGCTTGTTTATAGAAATTTTGCCAAAATTGCTCTTAATCGAACGACCCGATGCAGTTAACTGTCAATTAGATGAAGGAGTTAAAATAAAAAAATTCATGCCATGCTTTAACTCGAATGGCTTAGTCGGAAGTTGTGCAGAAGACCAGTTTTCAGATTTTGAACAGAATTTAAGCAAGCAAAAGTCTGAATCTATGAAAAGTGTTAATTCAAGTCTAAATGAAAAGACAATTTATCCAAAAAAAGTGACGGACGCTTTTAATGGAATAAGATACATCAATAAACAAATGAAAAAAGAAAGCGCTGATAGAAAAGTAATTATAATAGTGAACTAACTCTTTCGGTTTTAATTTATTCTAATCAAAAGGAAATTGATGACTGGAAATATGTATCAATGGTAATTGATCGCTTACTATTGTGGATTTTTACTGCTGCTTGTTTGATTGGCACATTCGGAATATTGCTACAAGCTCCCTCAATTTATGACACTAGAGAGGAATTGAGAAAATACCATGATCAATAAAATTATATCATTATGTTTAATTTTTATATGTTAAGGGCTAATAAAGTTTTTTTTTCAAAATTTAAAAAAAATTTTTTAGAATAATTTTCAAAAGTTGTGTGTTTTTTATTATTTAACAAGTTAATCATTAGTTAATTTATTAACTCTTTAAGAATTTTAAGAAATTTTAAGAAATTTTTATTCAATTTTTAAAGAAAATAAACATAGCATTTAAAAAGACGTGGTTTAGTTTTTTTTACCTTTTTTTTTTTGATTTTTTTTAATTTAGATTTTAATTTTTATGTTAATAAATTGCGAATTTTCGTAAAATTAAAATTAAGTAAACTTTTTTTAAAAAACAAATTAATTCTTTTTTTTCCAAAAGAAATATTCAATTTAAATTAAATTCTAGAAAATTTCCTAAAATGCATCTTTTTCTTTTTTTTTAACGATTTAAGTAAAAATATAGGTATTCTACGTTATTTTTGGACCACACTAAAATCTTCTAAATTTTGCTATCAAACCACTTTCTATTCCATAAACCATTCAACAAACCTTTGAACAAATTTACAGGTTTCAGGCACTGTTTCTGTTTAATAAATTATCTTTTAAAATTTTAGTGTCATTCTTTAACTAATTATTTTTGCTTTTTTTCACTTACGAACCTAACAGATTTTAGATCACTAATAATTTTAGATATTTGTATTAAATCTCTTATTCTAATATCAAGTTAGTATGCTTAATTTTACTCAATTTTTGTTTACACTCAAAATTTTTAATTCAAAGTCTGGAATCAGCTACGTTGAACTTCTTCCAGTTTTCTTACATCTTTTTTCAAGTATGGGTTTCAAATACTAAGTAATTTAATAAGAGATCTAACCAATTAGTAACTTAAATACTACGTTGAATCATAAAATTTTGGGTTTTTTAAAAGTTTTGATATTTTTTATTTTTTGACATCTTTGCTATTCTTAAACTTAAAATTTTTTTGAATTTTTTTTATAGTGTACAAAATTGAATGCTCTTAAAAATAATATGTGTAACTCTTTGTTTATTCAATTCTAAAAAAATTTATAAAATGAAAACTTTAAATAAAAATTTTAAAACGTCATTATTAGAAAAAAGGCCGGTCAGAAACAGCACTAACTAGTAACACACGTCTAGTAACGGGTGGTGCACTATTAGTTACACAAAATTCAAGCCCTAATAACCTGGGGATGGTGAAAGCCAAATCAAAAATTTTTTCTTTTATTTAATCCTTATTTTATTATGTGTTAAAAATTATTTTTTGTATAGAGACAACATACTATTGTCAGCTATAAATTTAAATTTTGTCTTAACACCCAATATCAGTGATTGTATAAAGTTTGAATCAATTTTTTTTAAACATGATTCAATACGTCGAATCAATTGTTGCCATTCTATGCCAAGATATCCCAAAAGTCTTCTATTGGCCTTGTTTGTGGAACATTAGGAGGGTTAATGTCTTTAAGTACATAATAAACCATTTCATTCATCAAAGAAATCGTCTCAACAGATCTATGAGCACTTGCTAAATCAAGCAAAAACAAATAATTATGGTCACTGTGATACTTTTCAATGAATGGTAGAATTTGTTTTTCAAAGCATTCTTTGATATAAACCTTTGAATTTAAAGCAATTTTTACAAGGTAAAAATGGCTTGGATAAAACCGATGAACGAGTTTTCGACAGTATTTTGTGCTTTGAGTCGTTGGGCTTCATTATACTTAGAAGTTTTTCACGTTCAATAAGATATTTTCATTTTAGCCAATTGTCGACCAATGCAAGAATGATTAATACTGAATTTTCTCCCCAGTTTTCGCTGTCTTATATCTTTTCTATTTTTATCAATTTTCTGAGTTTAGCCAGTTTTTCTTTGCTCCATGATGTTGGACGACCTGAATTTTTTTTATTTGTAAATTTTGGTCTTTTAGCTCTCGATTGATATTATTATTTGCCGTATTTCTGCAAATTCCTTCCGGGATAAAGTGATTCGTAACATCAGCTTTTGAAATATTTTGATCATAAAGAAAATAATTTTTAGCCTTTAGTAAAAATTGCTAGTCTAAGTGAGAATTAGTGAGAATATGCATAACTTTTTACTTCTCTACGTTTAAATCAGTAATTCCACCCATGTGATCGCTCAACAGTTTCTATATCATGTTGTGAAGCTGTAATAGATGGCTAATCGTGAAAATGATTTTCAACACAAATTCGATCTATCTAATTACTATCAAATAGCAGATTAGAGATTAAATCCATTTTTTCAAATAATTTTTTTATTATTCTTTAATTATACTCTCCAATTTTTTACAGACAATACGGTCAAATCAAGTTCATTTCAATTGTATTTAGTACATTTGATTTAAGTTCGTAAAATGACGATTTGAATTAAAATTTTTAAATTTGTTAATAAGAATTTTTTAAAAAAAATTTATGATGAACTAAGAGGATATTCTGTAATAAAGGTACTTTTCAGTTTGTTAGAAATTTTTAGTAAAGCTTTGTGACTTATTTTTTAAATAAAATGCTCATTCATGTCTTTAATTGTCCTATTCTTTTTCTATTTTTCAATTTAATTGTATCTATAAAATGTATTTTTATAAATAAAAGATTTTTAACGATTTATCTTTTTGCCAATAATGAAGAAAATTTATTAAACTTATAAGTAAAAATTATTTCAAAATATTTTCGTTGAATTTTCCAAAATTTAAATCATAAATAAAGTAGATACAATTTTTAGCTTTATTGTTAAAGGTGTACATATTAGTGTGCATTTTTCAGCCACATGATTTGAAAAACAAGATCCTTTTCGTTTTCTTTTGTTTTTAATTCTCAAAGGCAAATAAATATGGGCACTAATAAAAATTGTTTCTAAATCTTCCAAAATTATTTTTTTCATTATTATTTTTGTTTAATATAAAATATGATAATTGTGTACATAGGTAAATATTTCTTTATTTTTTTTTTTATTTAGATTATTTGAAAAATTTTAATAATTAATTATTACATTTTACCTTAAAAATTTAACCTAAGAAACTATTTTTTTTTAAAATGTTTCACTGTAATCAAATAATTATAAACCATACAGTCTGGAATTTGCCTGATAAGTTTACTGATCTGACTCCATTAGGAAATGGTACACATGGACAAGTTTGGTAGAATAATTAAAAAAGATTCAAGGACTCAAAAATTCGTTAATTTTTATGAATTTCAGCTCAGCTTTGGATAGAGAAACGAATCGTAAAGTCGCTTTAAAAAAATTGACCCAGCCTTTTCTGACAGTAGTTCATGCCAAACGTACCTTCAGAGAGATAAAACTTTTAAGACATGTTAAACACGATAATGTTATTGAATTATTTGACATAATTTGCCCCTCGCTGAATTGCATAGATATGAATGAAATGTACACTTTATTTTTATTTTTTAAAAATTTATTTAAAAAAACTATAATTTAGATATCTTGTCAATGACTTAATGATAACAGATCTACACAATGTAATACAAACTAATCAATTATCTGAAGACCACATAAAACATTTTACTTATCAAATTTTACGGGGACTTAAGTATTTGCATTCGATGAATATAATTCATAGAGATTTAAAGCCCAGAAATTTGACAGTAAACGAAGATTGTGATTTAAAAGTTATCTTTAATTCAAATGATTATCAAAACTTTACTTAAATAACTATTGATTATTTAGATTATTGATTTTGGTTTGGCTAGATATGAGAGTGAAAATTTGACTGGCTACGTAGCAGCACGATCTTATCGTGCACCTGAAATAATGTTGAAATGGTCAAACTATGATAAAAAAAGTAAGATAAAATTTTTTTGGTTATATCATGTTTTGAAAAAAAAACAACTAAAATTTCTTAAAAGTTGACATATGGAGCGTTGGATGCGTATTGTATGAGATGTACACTCAAAAAGTTTTATTTCCAGGATCTGACCGTAACATGTGTGTTCATTGATAATTGAGTTAAATTAATATTTATTTTTCCAAGATATTAATTATCTGAACCATATTATGAATGTTGTAGGCTACCCATGTGAAGATTTTTTGCAACAGATATCACCTGACATCAGACAATATATTGAACGAACTCAAGCGAAAATACAAAAAGTTAATTTCAGAGAATATTTTAGAGAAATAGATAATGATTTAGCGATCGATCTGTTAGAAAGAATGCTTAAAATGGATCCGAGAGATAGAATAACTTGCGAGGAAGCGCTAAGTCATCCATACTTGCAGCAATTTCATGATGAAGAAGATGAGCCCATTGGAGAACATTTAGATCAAAGTTTTGAAAATTTAGATTTGACCATTAATGAATGGAAAGGTATTCTAATATTAGATTTATTTCGATTATGATTATTTAAAATAATTTTTTTATAGAGAAAATTTTCCAGGAAATTCAATCATTTAATTCAAATTCTATCAATAAAATGGAAATTTAAGATAAATAAACTTTTTGAATAATCTATTTTAAAAATTGAACTTATTTTAAAATTCAGTAGTTAAATTGATAATTTGTCACATTATCTATTATTACCATGAGCTATAATGTTAAAATTATTAACGTTATTTTTATCAATGATAAATATAATCGCTTCAATTAAAAAAAAACAATAAAAGATCTAAAAAAATATTAAAAACATATAGCCCTATTTACTCAGATTATATGGTAAATAGGGCCCAAGAAGATAACGATTTTTTTTGGCAGGCCTGTACCAGAATCCGGAACCATTTTGGCAGACTTAAATTCATGATATTTCACAGTCTTTATTGAATTAAATATCAAAATTTTAAGTAGCCTTTAATAGATTTTAATTATTTTGTTCAATTTTAGGGTCTAACCGGTACTAAAATATCAAAAAAAAATGAATTTGTTACAACCACTTTTGTATTTTCAATTAAGTTAATCAAAATTTCAAAGTTTAACTAATTATAAATTAAATTTGTACGGACCTGGATACGTGTCCGACAACTTTGGACTTTCAAACAGTCATAGCATGAGAAAGGACCGTACCAGATCCGAACCATTTCGTAAAAAACATCCAGGGTCGGGAGTACTGCAGCCAACACCAAAAGCAAGGTAAAATTTTCAATTTCAATTCTAAAAAACTGCAAATATGAAATTTAAGCAAAATAAGCAAATAGAAAAATTTCAAAATTTTTTAAAAATTTAAAAGCTTAAATTTTTAAAATTACTTAAAAAAATTAAATAAAAAAATAAATTTGATAGATGACCAAATTTTTATTGAAAAAATTTTCTAAAATAAAAAATTATGAACTAAGAAAAATAAATAAAATAACGGATTAGTGGATAAAGATTTGCTTTTTTTTAGTGAATTTTTTCGATGTAAAAATATATAAAATATAACGGGTGCCCAATAATGCTTGTCCGAAACTTGAATTTGAAAAAAACATATCCTACCAAATTTTCCGACTTCATCTTTGTCTGTCTCGTAGCCTAGAAATTTTAGGACTTAAATGGACAATTGAACAATTGGTCCAATATTTTGGATCTAATTTAAACAATTTCCATTTAGGTATTTTGTGAAGAAAACGTCCCTTACGGATGAGTAGAACCTGGTCCATTTGGCTCTTACACGTTTCCAGAGCCCGATGATTGCCCGATTGTCGACATGTAGGTTGAAATTGCGGGCTGGATCGTTGTTGAACCTTAAAACAGAGAAAGGCAACACGGAAGCTGCTGCTTCGTTGAAAATAATTGAGTCAGTTGGTGAGGGGATTGAGAAATCTCTTCCCGAATCCCCACCGACTACCCCGAGACCGTACTCACTTGCATCTGTATAGTAAGTTTTTTCCAGATGCAGTTACTCCTGTTTCTAAACGACAAACTATCTATTTTAAGGATGACTGAAAGATACCACCAATACTCGCGCCCAGTTATTGGTGTCATCTTAAGGAAAGTATTAACTAGAGGGGCTACCTTACCTGCATATCCTAAGTAGTAATTTAGGTAACCCCTTATCCTTAAACGTTATTACCCTTTTTCCGAAAAACAAGAAATCAACTTTAAGTATTATTGAGATGTACTACCAGTACTCTCTTCGAGTGATTAGCGTCATCTTTAAAAAGGTAACCTAGGTAGGAATTTAAGTAACCCCTAATCCTTAAAGTGTTCTTTTTAAAAGGGTCGAAAAGGGACTCGCTTATTTTTCTGAAGAAAGAAGAGACTTCTTTAGACCTTTTAATTCCTAAACCATCCCAATTTGCTATCAAGAAACTTTTTTTCATAACCAGGTTTAAGACGGACTTCGAAGAGTTTGGCACCCAACCTGCTCCTTTTAACTTTTGCCTCAAAACACCGATCAGAACCTAGAGGATGTTCTTTCCTCGATATGCTATTAACAGGTCATCCAGATGCCCGTATATGTACTAATTATATCGCATTTTAAGAGCATCTGCTGGATAAAAGGTGCGATCGAAAGACCGAAAGGCATCCTTTTAAAGTGGAAGAACCTCCCACCGTAGCCGTTTGGGTTCAATTCCAGGTTGAAAAAGGCCTGTTTAAAGTCCTTTATCATCTCATCGCTCTCCTTAATCGTGGACCTAAAAGACCTAGTTCGAGTATATCTACCTTTGTTCCAAATTTTGAGACCATCCTTAATTTTCCTATAATGAGAATTTTAATACGCATGAAATTTCCTAACAGTTGTAGGCGGAGAGAAATATGCCTCTACTTCGATCCTCTTTTCTTCTGAGAAGTTTATCTCACAAAATCTAAATGTCGGCTTTAAAATCATTGGCATCCATAAAATAAATCCAGTGTGAAAATCAAAAATTAAATATGAAAATAAAGATTCATCTCTACTAAACATTTTTCAGACTTGTTCTGGTATATGGATTAGAAAATTATTCACTTTCATAACAAAGATAAAACTACAGATAGCAGAGAGCACAATGGTCTAAAAAATGATAACAAAAAAATTCCCGCTTTTCAGATCTACTTTTGGTCCTTGGTCTTCAAAAAGTGAAGCAGAAACTGATGAAAGAAAAATTAGCATTCTAAAAAGACTTGGTAATAATGAACTAACAAGGAAAATACTTTTAAAATATTGTCCTTTATAACTCTTTACAGGCTTTCTTGTATTCATTTTTGAGTGAAAGAAGTCCTAATGAAGATTTTATATTTGAATGTAGCTTATATTTTCTCTTTGTTAGCTTCTTCAGATCATTTGATTTGATGTTCATTTGGATGCGCTTATCTGGGATGAATTTCGATTTTCCTCTCTGTATGACCACATTAATAGTCGGTATAGTATTCAACACCATTTATTGCTTTCGCAATTCTATCAATGTATCGCTCAAAGTGTTTGTTTGTAATTAGCTTCTAGTAGTTTCCTTTATCATATTATTGTCGATGCTGTTTGCTCTACCTTCAACGAATGTTGAATCATAAGATTGATCTTTGGGTTGTTAAAATTACCAGCAATTAGAATACCTTTGTATATTTCCTTTTCAAGAGACAATCTATTGCTAGCAATAGCATTATTTATCTCCATGATTTTCTCTCTGCTAGCATAAGGAGGACAGTAAATGCATCCTACCAAAATTTTTTTCATTTCAAACAACTACGTTGCACCAACACTGTTCAATATTTTTATCAATGAAGCTAAGCTCGTATATCTTTTATAATTTCATTAAAGTTCTGTTCTAGTAAGAAAAGAAAAGGACTCCTTGAGTTATATCGTTTAGAAATGTTTTAAATATTCAATTTATAATATTATAAATTTTAGTTGTTTTTATACTAGATAAAAATAGGATTAATTAGTAGTTTTCAGATCTTTTGTTTTTTTTTTTGGAGAATTTTCTTGAAAAATTAAATATAAATCAAGTTTTTTTTTTAATTTTAAGTATAATATTTTATTTTAAAAAAACGAACATTCTTTAAAATTTAAAATCATATTTTTCTAAATTACTATTTTTATTTAAAAATATTTTTTTTTTCGACTTTAAAGGATTTCCTAAATTTTTTTATTAAAAAAATACCAATTTGACGATAAAAAGACTAGTCGAATCAAGTAATTCCAAATCAAAATTTACCTGAAAAAAAGAATCTAAACTTTAAAATTAATCCAAATCGTTTACTTGGAGAGCTTGTTCAAATTAATTGAAACCAGTCAAATTAAATTCTTTAAAACATTTTAATTATATTTTGAATTTTCAATTAAATATAAAAACTGTTTAAAACAACTTGAAAACAAAAAAAGAAAACTTCAAATAATTTATGAGTCGCAAAAAAATGCATCGAATTTTGATGAATATTGCAGCTATTTTGTTGATTTTATCGAATTTTTATTGTATTTTTTATCTTAAATTATAGCAAAAAAAATTATTGTTAAAATTTTCAAGCATCAACAGCGGCTTATCAATTTTACTGCTTCACATGCACAAATTGTAATGATCCTTTCAATTCCACAAAGTCTTCTCTCGTTTTATGCAGTAATGGTTGTTATGTAAGACTAATTTGATATTTATTTAAAAAAATCTAAATTTTTTTCTAGAAAAACATCAATAAAATACCGGGTAGTTTTGCAGTAGAGAGAGGATGTTCGTCATCATCAGATGGATGCACAAATAAAATATATGGAGCACTTGGGTATGGAATTTACAACTACTGCTGTTGGGATAATTACTGCAATTTTTCACTTAGACCTGAAAATAAACGTTATGCTTCATTGTTTCAAGCTTTATTTCTAATATTAATGAGCAAAATGATTTAAATATTTTCATAAATTAAGAAATCAATCTGAATTCATTAAGTCAATCTCAATTCTAATTTATCTAGCAAATTGAATAGGTTCAATTAAATTATTTAACTCAACCTTAATTTAAGTTTAAAAAAAAAATTATATTTTAATAAAAATTAATCTTCGTAACCAATTTTTCAATTAATTTAAACATTATGCTACATATTTTTATCTTGATAAATATACTTAGTATGTTTAATTATTTTATCAGACATCAATTTTTAATGTCTTATAAAATAATTTGCCCATTTTTGGCAAAAAATTTCTTTTTTTTTATGCATATTTGCTATTCGAAAACTAACATTAATTAGCTTTATTCTTAAACATGTTTCCATTGCAATTTAAAATTGGAAAATGCCAAAATCAAACAAATTTTTTACATTTGATTAATAGAAAAAGTATGTAAAATTATTGACAAAATTTTTGAGGGATAAGTAAAAAAGCTTTTTGATTTTCTCTAGAAAACAAAAGAAAATTTTTATTTATTTATCATTTGAAATATGGTTTAATTTTTGGCATTCAAATTTTTTAGCATTGCATTTTAAATTTAAAATTTATTTGTGTCAGAGCTCAATTACTTTAAATCAATTCAATAATTAATAAAAAATTAAATTGAGCTTTTAGACTTTATTTCTATTGACTTAGCCACTTGTTTTATCTTGAATTTTTTATTTTAGATTTTTATCAATATTTTAAATGAAAGCTCTTTTGTAAGTATTGTCCGACATTCAATGACTCGCCAAAAAACCAGCAATTATTACTTACAATGTTTGATTTTAGAAGTGTGTTCAATAATTGCCAAATTAAGACCATTTAATTTAAACACGTATATTCATTTAGTAGATTTTCTGTTCGATAAGATTTGTTTACTTTGGTATAAAAACTTTGTCTTGTCTACTTAGTAGCGCAAAATATTTTTGTTTGCTTTACTTTACTGATGAAAGATCTATGAAAATTTGTCTAAAGTGTTGAATTTTTCAATTGTTCAAAGAATGTGTTCTATTCAAAAACAATAACAAATCTAAAATTGATAAATTAGAATTTCATAGATAGAGAATAAATCATTTGATTTTAGCATTTATTTAAAGTTAATTCAATTCTGTAGCCCATTCTAAACACATAAGATTGATAATGAACAGAGAAATATTCTTTTTTTTATCAATTTAAAATTATGATTTATCAGTTTTAAATGGAATTTTTTGTTGGCCATTTTTTTTCATTTATATTAAATAAAATTAGAAAAATAAAATGAAAATGGACCTGATTAAATACAAATTTAATAAGCAATTGGGATAAATTAGCGTTTATGATTATTTTTACCATATTAAGTCTTTAACTTTTGGATTTAAAAAGGCGTTTTATATCAATCTTTGTTAAATAATTATGTTTTCAGGATTATAATAATTACTAGCAAGATTTGGCTTGAAAAAATTTTCGATTGTTAAAAACAATTCCATAGCGTTGCCTCACCAAGCCTATTCTAAAAAGTTTAAAGAAGATTTTTTTAATTTTTTTAAATTTAGCTTAAAGCCAACCTAATAAAAACATTTCAACCCAATCAATTAATGCAATTTAACAAAATATTTATTTACATGATAAATATTTGAAATCTATCTCTTCGTTATATATGGTTTTGTATCATTTTTATTGTTTTCATCCATTAAAGTTTCTTATTAGTTTTGATATTATGTTTTAATCCGCTTTCAAAAAAAAAGAAAAAAAAGAATAATATTGTTGAAAAGCAAGATCATGATTGGTGTAATTCATAGAAATTAGGAATATTTATCTTCATAAAGCATTGATTATATAGCTTGGATTATTCTAGTTTTGCTAAGAGAAAAGGCAATCGTGAAATTAATTAAAAGCCTCTAATTGCAAAGTCTTAAGCATAACCAGCCTATTTGGACGGCTCTGCTAAATTCTTAATTTTTCAAATAGCAAAGTTATGTAAACTAAAATGGATGAGATTTTAATACAAACTCGCATAAAACAAAATCAAAACGAGAGCATATTTGCAAAATATGAATTTATGATTGCTTAGATCAAATCTAGTTCGAGCTATATGCGAATTATCTGTGAGACCAGACTGCTTAGTTGGACTGCCAACATCAGTTTAAATTTGATTAAGTGTGTTGGCCAGAGCCGATTACAACTCACGAATTCATAAGCACCTCTAGACAATTAAATTAATTTGTAAACTCAAGTCAATTCTAATTTTAATTATAAGTTAAGGAAAAGTCGGCATGATTTAGTTCAAACAAGACAAATTATTTGCTATTGGTATTGTTTCTAGTTTTTGGCTTTAAGAAATTAGATGAATGTGGATACAATCCTTGACATATTTTTTTCAAGATGCTTTTAAATCTTTGGTCATTTAAAAAAGACAATTCTAAAATTAACTTGTTTGATTGACAGCCTAAAACTTAATAAGTCTCAAAGCTGACTGACTAGTCTTTAAGAATATAGGCCATACTCAAACTATGCATTATTTACTGCATTAATGACTAGTAATTTTTTTGATGCATCGCGAAAAAACATTGTTTAGGAAAAGCATCGATACCGATACGGCCCTTGCCTCTCTAATTTAAAAATTTATTTTTTCTATTTAACTTAATTTCTAAAAATTTGACTTAATTTTTAGGTTTAAAGTAAATTTTAATTTTTTTGTGAAAATAATTTTTTCAATTTTTTCACCTATCTAGACAATTAGAGAACACAAAATGAGTCTAGTTGAAATCGATCTAGAAGAAATAATTCTATAAATTTAGCTTGATAAAAATCAATAATAATAATAATAATAAATAGCTAAGAGTTTAGCTCAGTTAAGATCAATTTATTCTTTTATTGAGAAGTTATTTTTGGTTTATTCACTAATTTTTGTGTATTTTATTGCCCATGAGGCATAGGTTTGATTTAAAAATTAATCAGAAATAAAAATTATAGATATTGAAAAAAAAAATAAATAAAACAACAACATAAAAAATCTGCATCCAAAGTAAGAGTTGAAACTTGGGTTTGGCTCGGACTCGAATTCCGAATACGAACGCCTTTATTTAATAAGAGAATTAGATTTGTCTAAAATTTGCCTATACATAATTCTAACTAGTAAAACAATGATATCAAATTTCTCAACAAAAAAAAAATTTTAATTTTACTAAAAAAAAAAGCTAAATTAGTATCCATTGAGTAGGCATTTTATTTTATTTTTGTAAAATATTTTTGAATGAAAAAATTTTGGTTCTTCTAGGCTATTTTCAAATTATCCAAGATTTAAATCTAGAAAAACAATTCTAATGTTATGTAAACAAGTATACGGCATTAAGACAATCGAATAGACTCGTTTTTGGCGTATTTTAAAACAACGCTTATTTATTAAAAAACAAATTCTAAAAAAATATTAATTATTCTTCAAATATTAAGATAGAGATTGATAGACTGCCGTTTTATTTCTTTAAAAAAAGAAAAAAAACATTTTTTTTTTATTTAAAAGCTAATCTAATTACAAGTTTCTGTGGATTTAAATTACGCAACAAAATTTATAATTGAGTTTTAGGCTCAGTATTAAATTCAGCCTTGGTTCTAAGTAATTTGCCATCAATCCTATGCTAATTGATTTCTAATTGTTTCTAATGCCAAGCTGATTGATCTCTTAATTTAGACTCAAAACAAACTAAGAACCAAAATCGGTGTTGTAGTCAGCACTTAGACTGCAAGCACATCACGTTTGAACAAAGTTATGATTTTTGCTAAGCCATCCATTGGATATACAAGACCAAAAAAGTGTGTTATTTCAAAGCGATAAGATAGATAATCAGGATTGTTTTGCTTATCTCATGGATCCTGTTAAAGAGAAGCTTAATTTACTTAAAAAACTTGCAAGTGAAAAAAAATCGACTAATAATCAAGGTGCCGAGATGCCGGATATGAGTGATAAGAAGAACTCAGTGCCTTGCGAGCTCAGAGATATGGAATTGAATAATAAGCAAGTCGGAGTTCTCGTAAAAACGCCTGAGCAAATAGACTTGGATTCGTTTAGTTTTCATAATTCTAGAAAAGAAGAAGAAGATTTGCCGATTGAGGAAAACTCCGGCTCGCTTATCGTATTCGACGACATAGACAAAATAGAGTCGAGCGAATCCAACATGGACATTAAAATGCTAAGTACAAACAACGAAACAAATTCTAACTACAGGCTAAGCGCCAATACGCTCTCCAATGTTAAAAGCCAACAGCCTAGCAATAGAAGTTTCACTGTCGCTGCGCAGCAAGAGCCGACTTACAAATACATAAGTCGCATCAGAGACATGTATGACAAAGAGCGTGCATCGTCTACAGAATGCATTAGCAGTCTAAAGATAAGAAGTCCGTTGCAACGACAAGGCTCTTCAATAAAAAAAATAAACGATGTGTGCTCGCGAGAAAAACTGCTTAGTCCGCAAAATTCGCTTCAAAGCGATTGTTTAGAAAGATCGGCACCTTTGGCATCGCCGGAGATTTTGCGCGATCTCAGTGTAAACGACACTGACCAGGAAGAACCGTCCGTCATGTCGTCCAACAACGGGTCAGTTCGGCATCAAACGCCAAGTCAACGATCCCAAAGCTACATCACACATTTGAGAAAAACATTTAATGCCAATTCGGTTAGGTCCGATTCTATTGAGATCGCCAAACGGAATAGTTTTGTGCCCGAATCATCTCATCAAATCGAAAAAATAAAAGAGAAATTCTTCAAAATAAATCAGCCTAGTCAACGAAATTCATACATGCATCCGGCCGATATGAACAAGTTTGCTTCACATTACAAATCGCTTCGCTCGCTTAAGACCGAAGATGAATTGCCATCTGAAAGCACTAAAGTAGAACAATTGGTCAAAAATTTGAACCAAGAAGCAAAGAAAAACGAGCCTAGGACAAAAAAACAACTTCATAAATATCAAAAATCAGTCACTAGTGATTTGAGTAGTTTTATTTTGGAAAGGGATAGAGAAATTGAGAATAGAAAGAAAGCAGCGGCCCAAGCTCTTCAATTCGAAGATATGGATAAAAAATTAATAGACAAATATTCTAGAGATGCTAGGTATGCGGCTGAAAGTGCTATTATTAAATCTAGTCTTAGTAAAGGCCATTCGGATCAGCCAATATCATCTCGGATTAAAAATGGTAAATATTTAATTTTTTTTTTCAAAATATAAACTTATAATGACTATATAGTTTTGAAACAAAAAAAAAAAACTTTAATATTTATTTATTTAAATTTTAACTAAGCCTCATAGGCAAGTTAGAAAAAAATATGTTTGTATAAGAAAGAAACTATATCAGGACTAGATTTTTGGCTTACAGCCAAGTCCAGAGAGAGAGAGTAAACGCTTTTCTCTATTTTTTTCCTCTTTCTAATTTTTTTTGAAAGACTAAAGCTGCTGACTTTATTGCATTAAAATCAAATTTTCAAATTTTTCAACGAGTTTTTGACAATGTAAATTTAAAGTTGATTATAATAAGATATCATCACAATTAGTGTTTGGGTACCGTTGTTAGCGACTACCAAAATTTTGTTTATTGAACCGCCAAAGTTTGATTTTGACCATTTTGATGGTAGATTGTGAAAACAAATCTTAAACAAATTTCAAACATGATAATTTAATAGAAAAAAAATTGAATATAAGAAAAAGCCTTTAGATTTAGAGAAAAAAATTTTTTTCTTCATGGCCGTCAAAACGGCCAACATCAACTTTTACCGGTCCAGAGGTAGCCACTGATGATATCCAACACTAATCACACAGTGCTATAATTTAAAGATTCATTCGATTCATATTTTCGATTCGATTAAAAAATTTAATTCAGTATTCATTTAAGAGGTAATTAGGAAATTGAAAAGATATGGAAATAAAACACATCCTTGTTTCAAACCTTCAATTGTCATCATCAAACGACTTAATTTTCTATCATGTCTCACAATCACTTCAGATTTACTGAAATATAAATTTGGGTTTATTAGACTCAATCAAATTTATTTTCAATAGTCTCTATGATAGAGAAGTTTCAAATTATCAGCAAAACATTACTCTATTAAGACACTTGTCTAATTAAAATGAAAACAATATAAATATTGTAGATTTTAATAGCATAAAATTATATGAGCATTTAGGTTGAATATTTAAATTCGTCGTTAAAAAAAAAACGAAAATTGAGTTTGTCAAATTGAATTACTTTTATATTTAATTTTGAAATTATTTTTTTTTAATAATTTTTGACCTATGAGGTCTATTTGTCAATAAATAATAATAATAATGTTGTAGTGTGATTTTCTTCCTTGTATTCATTGTATCAAGAAAAGATTGGATTGTTTTAAAATATCTTTATTCTCAAACAAAACAAAACAAATAAAAATATCCCGCTTACAATCCCGAAACTTAAAAAAATATTTCCTTTAAATACCATATCTAATTCGTATCGAAGTCATTAATTAGACTTGCCTAGTTTACCAATTAATATAATATATTAATTAACCGCAATTAATAAATCTTTCAAACAAGTAGAGTAATGCTTAGCAACTGATCTAACTAAGTAAATCAGCCTTATAACAATAATAATAATAAATACTAAATTGCTGATTATTAGTAAAAATTTCAAATCTAGTTATATAGCTAAATTAAATATTTTTTTCTGGCAATTATTTAAAAATTTTTAAGAGTTAAAAACAAGAGTTTAATTTTTAAATGATTTTTTGTAAAATTTTATTTCTTTCAAAAAATATTTAAGTTTCAATTTTTAAAAAAGAGGTCTAAAAAACTCCTTCGGATTTTCTAGTGTTAAATCAATAATACTCGTTTTAAAAAATGTTTATTCAGTTAAAAAATTTGTATCAATAAATTATCGTCTATGCAAAAACTCTATAATAACCAAGAATTAAAATTTAATTGTCCATTTATTGCAGAGATACAAACTTTGTATTAACTGATACATTCTACAATGCCCTTACAATCAATTCATCTAGAAAAGAATAATAAATATAAAATTAGTCTAAAATATAGTTTTTTTTCCTGATTATATATGATGATCCATAGAAATATCATCTATTTAAAAAGATTAGAAAGTGACTTGATCAGAATAAAAACAACACATGTACAAATGATGATTATCCGAGCTTTTATTATATTTTGTCTAATAAAATGTTCAACCAAATACTAAGATTGTAATTTATACAGTTGACAAGAAAAAAATGATCGATATTTAAATTTTATGAAGGCTCGTTTTTCTTTGTATATTCAATCAAATTTAACAATAATCTTTTTCCAATTTAAAATCCGAAAATAATGTTATTTAAAATTTAAAAAAAAATTAAGATTTAATATATTTTTAATTAATAATTTTATTTAAAAATAATTAAACTTAAATTTTTTGATTTCGAACTGAAATTAAAATTTCTGTCCTTTATTAAGTCTTCAACAGTTGAGCCCTTGTTATAAAACATATTGAATAAATCACAATAAAAATATTATATTTTAACCTAAAAAATGCTTTTAAAAATAAAAATAAAAATTTTCATTGATCAAATTGAGTAAAAAATTGAGTAAAAAATTTAATTTTTTGAATTTAACCAGAAAACCAGAAACGTTTTGGTAAAAATAATTGATTATTTTTAATAAAGACATTATTTAGCTATAAATTTTCTAAAAAGACACTTCATCTTAGTAAAAAATTTTAAGTACAAATTGTTTTTTGTTTTGTTTATGGGAATTTTCAAAATTTTTTCTGAAATGATAAATATAGTAAAAATTTTTATAAAATTCACAAGCCCTTTTTTTTTAGTTACATAATAAAATTAGAAAATTTTTTTTGTGCATTCCCAAAATTTAAAAAAATTAAAATAATTATTTTATTTTGAATATTAGTAGAAATTTAAAAAAAAATAAAAGTGATCAAGTTGTATCTATGTTTAAATCAGTTTTTTAAATGGTTTTATACTATTCAAATATTAGTCTAAAACGCTTCTTTTATTTTTCTAGCATTGAATATTCTTTCAAATTCTTATTTATAATTTCTGAATATCTCTTTTTTGTTTTAATAAAGCATTATTTCCATTTTAAAATTTCGTAGCTTATAATAAAAAATAATAAAATTCGAGATAGAAAATAAATTTACGATACCTCTATTTTTTTTTGAAAATTAGAGTATTATTTTATTTTCAAGGTTAGCTACTTGAGCCTTTAAAAATATTTAAAAATTTATTTTTATTTAATTAAAAAATTTTTCAAAAAATGAAAAAAAATCGAAAACATCAATTTGTCATAAAATGATATTTTTAAATATTTTTTGTCGGCTTAATATATCAGTAGAAGAAAATTTAGAATATTTAGTTTTGTATTGTCTCTTTAATAATTTATACTTTAACAAAAATTACTTAGGATAAATTTGGCTACCAAAAAAAATAACTATTAGTTACGAAAAATTTGTTTAATTACTCTTCTATATTTGAAACTAATCTTTTTGATTAAAATCTATCGTCACTCTGATCTTAAATAATTTTATTTTGGATTATTCGGAGTCAAATTTTTCTTAAATATCTGTCACGATCCAAAATAGATAGAATATTAGGATCTTTAAAATTTAGTATTTATTAAGCTAATCACGTGATAATTTGACTAAAACTTAAGTATCCAAGAATAACAACAAATAATGGCTAGTCCTAATTTCTTTTTTGTTTTATCATTAATTTTACTATGATGTTTAAACAAAGAATCATTTATCTTATTAAAAAATTTAGGTCAATGAAAAATTAGCACCATTTTTAAACTTGGCAATATTGGTATATTTCTTTCAACCAGTTTAAAGCCTTTATTAAACACAAAATTAATAAAGCATTTCTTAAAATTTATTGATCAAATTTGATATTTTTACAAGATTTAATTGATAGATCAAAAATATCCTCAGATAGATTGTTTTGTCTTAAATATTCTTTAACATTTCACTTTTATCAAGGGTCACGGAATCCCCTTTTTTATTCTAACTAATTTTAAATTAGGAAAAATATTGTTTTTTTAAACATAAAAAAATCTTATGAGTCTATTTATCTTTTAAAATTGTTTTTAGTCAAACAAATATTTTAAATATGAATAAATAATAGCGGCTTAAGTATTTTTTTCGTCCTATCCAGAAAAAAATAAAATTAGCTAAGAAAATTTAGCTAAAATAAAGAAGAAAAAAATAGTTAATAATTTGTTTTTGAAGAGGAGATAAAAAGAAGCGAAGAGCCACCAGCCATACTAGCCAAATCTTCCAGTCCATTAGTGTCAGCAATAGCTCCCATAATGAAGCGAACCAAGTCAATACTAAAGTCACCATCGACTTTTTCGGAAAAAACAATCCATTTCGATGACAAAATTGATATAATTCCCATTGATAGAACAACAGACGACAACTCGCCAGTTCATTTCGAGCACAATTCTCAGTCATACGAAAACTTGGATCAATTTTCTAGCTATTCAAGTTTCCGGCCAGTTGTAGCCAAATCGAATGAAATCGAATTTTTAAAAAAAAACTATGAAAATTATGATAATTATCGATGGGATTATTTTAAAGATTTGTCTCCATTGAGAAATCAAGCATTGGCCCGAGAACGCATATTCATAAAGAGCCCTACTCCAATGAGAGAAATAATAAACGAACGTTCTAGTCCTAGTCCTCCGTCGAACCATTTTTCTTCTTCTTCTTTCGCGAGATATTTAGCTGTTAACCCCGTCGAAGATCGAAATCGCTTCAATAAAAGAACAAATTCAGCTTCTTTTAGGTCGCAAAGCGCCGATTTGTCAAAATTGGTCCAATCTTCGCCTAAAAATAATTTTTCACCCGATAGCAATCTATTGCCAACAGATAGACCTGTTCCTCAATTGATACCCTCAAATGCCAGGCCGAATCTAACAAGACAAAACGCTCTATCTAAAACATTTACCAAATCGCTTAACGAAGGCATGTCTAATGTCGGCCAAAAACAGGAGTTTAAAGATCACGTTTCGCGTAGTCATCGACAAAAAAATCGACGAAAAAATTACCGCAAAAGCAAGCATTCGTCGTCATTGAGCAGTTTATCGTCCGAGATTGATTCCAGCGAGTTAAGTGAGACAGAATCGACTATATCTTCGTTTTCATCGTCTTCCTATGAGCAAAAATTTGAAGCCAGAAATCGTTTACCAAGAGCAAATGATAGAAAAAAGAAAAATCAAAAATTAAATTTTCAATCGATAAATAATAGACGTACTGGGGCAAAAAAATTGAACAGACTTCCATTTTACTCGAGCGACGACAGTGTTTGTGGTATACCGAAATCAAGTGCAAAATTAGCTAGCAAGTAAAGTATTGTTTAAAATTCTTATTAAGAAAATAGGATAAAATTTAGGAATTTTTTAATTTCAAACTGAGACAAAAAAATAATTAAACTTTTAGCTTGGTTATTTTAATTTTGATTTATACTTTTAAATCGATAGAATTTTCGATTTGTTTTCGCGAGCCATTTATATGCATTTTTGCTATTTTAAAAATATTTTTTTAATTAAGGATTTTTTTTCTCAAGAGTGTAAACTACTAATAAAAGAATAAATTTTTCAAATCGATTTTGAACTTAAATAGATTTAAATTAATATTTTTTTTTAACAAAAATTAATTTTAAAATTTTAATTAAATTAAATTTTATAGTGAAGCTCTACTTGAAAAAAAATGCATTCAAATTTAAACTAAAAGATTTAGATATTTATGCTTTAAAAATTTTAGCTCCAAAATAGATAATATCTAAATATTTATTATTCCATTGTTAAAATAAATTTGCTTGATTGTAAAAAAAAAAATTTTTGTTGTCAATTTCACAATATCGGTGCTTACTAGTAATTAGATATAGGAAAAAAATTAATTTGTTTCTTGGGTAAAACTAATTGAAATAAACAAAAGCCTATAAAGGAGTAATGGTCGAGCTCTTATTTCAAATTCAAATTTTGAAATAAATAGCTTTTTTGCTTCAAGTATCATTTAATATTTCAATTTAATTAACTATAGTTTTATTCAATTATTTTTTTATTTATTAATTATTGAATTGTTTTCTATTTTTCTAGTTTTATTTTAAAGGTTAAATGTGAACAAATAATTGTATTTATTTTTGATTTTTATTTTCATTTAATTATTTGAAAAAGTCACAGCTTTTAAAAAACTATTCAAATATTTACATTGAATGTTTAACTTGTGTTAAAACCATCACAAGTATCCTAAACACGTTTGATAACATTATTTGACCAAATTTAGTCCGTAAAGTTAGTATTCTTATAGGATTAAGATTATTTGAAAAATGTTTTTTTTTATCAATTAGATATTTTTTTTCCAAAAAAAAAATCCAATTTTTAAAATAATTTTCATAATAGAACTGTTTATTTGATTTTATTGTGCTGATATTTGCAAAAATTTTTGTGAAAAATTTATTTATTTGATTAAGTAGGAGATTAATTTGAACCAATGGATTTGGCTTTGCTTTTTTTTACATGTATCTCACCATGAAATGTATTAAATAAGTCAAGAAAAGTAAAAAGATAAATAAAATTGTGTTGAAGTAAAAATTTCTTCAAATATCTCAGTTTTCATACCATTATTATGAATTTAAAGTTATTTTTAAAATAAAAGCTTAGATTTATTTTATGTTTGCATTCAAATTTATTAAGATCAAACGATTTTAACTAGATTTATCTAGAATGAAAAGTTATCAGATTTGAATGCAAGCATACGGCTTTTATTAAATGTTATATAACTATTGATACATTTGATATGTTCGAGCTGTTTATTTTATAAGCTAAGCGAAAAGCTCATTTTATTAGGTATTTACATTTATGATTACTTTGAAGTGTACCATGAGGGCTAATTCGATACTTAATACAAATAATCGAACATTTGAGAGCATTACATTTCATTATATCTTTGAAGATTAGCAAAAAACTAGTACCAAATTTTTTTGGCTAATAAAAAAGTTTGAAGTATTTAGCTCTTTTCTCCATCTATGATCTAATTTGAGATTTTATATTTATTTTTTTAACAATATTCAGTTAGCTTTGTTAATCAGAATTAAAAAAAAAACAGTGCCTAAGATCAAATAAATAATGATGTGAATTTTATTTTTTTGAAATAGAAATTCGCTAAAAAAAATAAACAATTTAAATTAATATTTCGTTATCTATTAAGGTAAAAAATCAGAAGTTCGTTGATTATTATTTAAACAAAAGATTTTTTATTGATTGAAATTCTGTTATCATTTCTAGCTTTGAGTTAATTTTTTGGATCATAGGCGAGTTTAAATTCAGATAAGCATAAGGACCTGCATTTGATAAGACTAATACGTAGCTTTTTGCTCTAAAAAATTCTAGATAGCTTGGCTATCATTGATAGATTCGATGTTCTGTTTTAGATAAATTATTTTCTATCTATCAAATTTAAATTATTAGGAATCAGCTAGATCAGATCATAAAGGCTCATTAAGCATTTTTAAACTTTAATTATAGGTATTGAATAACTAGCTTGGCTTTGTTCTATTATTAATGATTACGTTTGAATTTCAATTACATAATCTCAAGATAATACTCTTTTAGTTGAAAACAAAATGGATTTTTCTTGGGCAAATATGATGCTCTATCAATTTTAGACAGATGAAAAAAATTTTAATATATTTTTTTAATGGGCTATTTAGTACCAAAAATTATATGTGATCTTTTATTGATACAACTCATTTTTTTTAGAACAAATTTCTTATGCTCAACTTAATCTCAAAATTATCTGTCACACTAATTTCGACTTACAAATATTTAGGTACATTGAATTTTTCAAACTGTGTTTTATTCAAACAAAAATTAATGCTTTTTATGATTTATTTTTTCGCTTAAATATAATAATAGATACGAGAATATTTTTTCAAATATATGTTCAGAATCTTCACTCAAAACAAATAGTTATAATAATAGCTAAGCATGGCGACTATTTTAAGTCGGATTTTTGTTTAGGATAGGACAAAAGAATAATAGAAAAAAATAAATAATCTGACCGAAATAGTATTGAATTTATACAAAAATATTTACTTTAAAAAAAAATACTATGAATAAAATTATAAAAAAAAATAAATATCCATTAGAGTAGCTAGCTGAAACTATTTGAATTAAATGCCTGGCGGAAAGTAAAAGATTTTTATCCTTGAGAAAAAAATCAGCTTTAAATAAGAATTAAATTGATATTTTTAAATTTTCATTTTTGTTCTTAAAAAAGAAACGGTTTTTAGATTTATTAAACAAAGAATATAAAAAATTTAAAATAGAAGAAACTCATCGAATGAATATAGCCAAAATAGATCTAAAAAATAGCTAGAGATCAAGATCAATGGATCTGATTAAGAACTTATAGGGCTTGTTAAGTATTCGACTATTACTCAAAGCAATTCGAGTATTTCTTAAAGACTAAATAGTTTTATTTGAAGCCTTAGACTAGTTATTTAATCTTATAGCTAATTTTTTTTTAATCCAGCATCGGCAATTTTTTGATTCAGAGCAAAATATGATAATTAAATATAACTTCTTTTTTCTAGAACAAAATTTTCCACTTTTTTTTTAACTCTTTTTGACTTAAATATTAGATAAATAGAAAATGATAATACGGAATTATTTGGAAAGTTTGAATTACATAGAACAATAGCAAAAAAAGCAAAAATGGGTGCAAGGTAAACAAAATATAAGATAAACAAAATTAGCTTACTTCAAAAAACATTTAGATTAATTCAATAAATGATTTGACAAATATTCAAATGGGAATAGGTTTGAATTAAGCTTGATAGCTTATTGATTTTTATTAAATAAATTTGAAATACCAAGCTAAGTCAAATCAATTTAATCCAAACTAAGCTATTGTCTAATGACATAGTCGGACGATATTATCAATAAATGCGAAGATTTAAGCATATATTCAATTTTTCTTTTAAAGGCTATGCACAAGCAATAAACAATTTCACAAGTCTATGGATGACTTGAGTTATGAGGCGACTACCGCCGCCGAATCGGCTACTATCAAAAAAAAATCCTCAAAAAACCATTTAAGTGATAAAACAAATGAAAAACTAGTTCAAAAAAATAAGACCAGTGAGATTAAAGACAATAGTTTGTCAATGTTTAAGCATACTGAACCAGTGAAGCAGTTAGGGTCGTCTAGTCACTCATTATCTGCCAAAAATGAAGAAATTCAACCCAAAAAGCAGACTGATACAGTTAAGACTGACACTACTACGGCAAATATTGGTCCAGTTCGTAAGCCATTGCCTAGTTATTCAGAAGTAATACAAGCTAAATACAACGATATGAATAACAAAAATCGAAACTCAATTATTTTTAACTATCAACAATATTCAAATCAATTGGTGAATAATCAGCCAAATGGTCAATCGATTAATATTGCTAAAAATCAGCATGTAACTCAACAGCAGCCAATTCTTCAGGCTCAACACCAAAATACACAAATAAGACAGCTCAATCAGCCTGTTCTCAATTCAAATCAAGCAATAAACCAAGCTATTTTTCAACAATCGAGAAGTAAAAGTCTTGATCCCAGTTTGAGTATAGAATTTTTAGAGAATAAAATAATTGAAAATCAAAGTAAGAAATAAATGAATAAATTTTGTCTTAATTTTAATATAAAATATTTACTTATATTTAACAAAAGTCGGGGACAAATAATTTCTTTTTTTTTTCTAAATGTCTGATTAATTTTAAATATTTTAATTGTATTTATTTGATTTTAAAAATTAGAATTTTAGAGTTTTTTTGCCAAAAATATTTAGATTCGATTAAATGTAAAAGTAGACATTTATTTTACCGTTTTATTAGCTTCGGATAAACTTGAATGCTTAAGTGATCTACAAAAATTTTTTTTTTTCTTTTAAATCAAATATTTTTGATTATTTCACAACTATGGCTTTTTGTTTCTATATTCCAAAATGAAGTTTCAAAAGTTTATCAAGATTTTATTTTTCTTTTAAACATTTAAAAAAAATAACATTTATGCTAACATAAAAAAATAACACTAGGTAAAGTTTTATTTAGTTATTTAATTTAAGAATAAAAGAAAAAGAAAATAATTTTTTCGAAAAATTACTTTTCATTTTATTTCAATGATTAGAAATTTTACAAAATAGAATAAACAGGAAATTAAAATTTAGATGAATATCTCAATTTTATCATCAAGTATTAAAATTTTAGACCGAATTGTAAAGTGATATTTTTCACTTGACCTTGAAATACTGTCGCCGAATTTAATCCATTTTTTTTACATATTTATATTTATTTTTAAATTGTTTAATCATCTTGTATAAATATGGTCTTAAAAATAGCTCGGTTAAATTTAAAATTTTTATTCGAATTTTTGACTTCTAAAAAAATTTTCAAATTTAAGATAAAATTTTGTGTTATAATTTTAATATTAACTTTTATTCTGAAAATTAAGGATCAATAATATTAATACTTTCAACTTATTATATTTATTAATTTATTAATCTAGAGCCGATCGCTGACCACCAGCGCTGTATTTTTTTTTTAACATAATACAGAAATTTTAAACTAAAATTGAGAATTTTTTATTAAAAAAGAGTCTTATTGATATTCATTCAATCGCATCAAATATACACACTTGATAAATTGAGCCTATCGTCTTTTCTTTTTCATTTGACTTATAAGCTTCTTTTAGTTTCTGAACTTTTAAGCCATTGATTAGAACAGAATTTAAGTGTATTTTATGATTTTAGGAAATTGCATTTGTCAGTTAATGTAACTTTTTCATCATCTAAGTCTCCATTTATTTTGAAAATTTCACTAATAAAATCGTTTGGTGTTGGCTCCTTTGCATTTAATAGTTTCTTTGTACAACTAATCGATTGAGGAAGTCAGCTTTAATTTTATCAAAATTTTAATAAACATGATATTTTGGGACAGAAATAAACATGTTGTCCTACATCTCCTTGGTATACCAAATATTCCTTTAGCTATATTGCCCTCTGTTACTTTTAAGTCTTTTCACAAGCCTGGGTTCGTATGTTATAAATGGTCTAACATAGGTATTGTAAAAATGAGACTCAGTATACTGATGCATCTCGTTAGTTACTATACTAACTGTTTTAAACTTTGATACTGCATTAATCGCTAAGCGTTTCCTTTCGTTTAAGTGTTTTTTGTCACTTAAATAAAATTAATTAATTATGTTATTAAAGAAAAATTATTTTTAAAAAAGCATCCGATTCAAAAACATTTTTCTAATTTAGAGAAAAACAATTTTTTTGTTCAAAATTGAACTTAACTCGATTAGAATAATCATTGTCAAAAAAAGATATTAACAAATATATCAAAATTTTTTAAAACATATAGGAAAATGGATTAGAGTTAGATTAAAAATTTCAAGTTAATATGAAAATTGCTATTTACAACTTTCGCTTCAGTTCAATTTGATTGTATGTATCAATCCAAATTAAGTCGAATAGAAATAATTATTTTTTCATTTAAATGATGAACATATATATTAATGAATTCTAATCCAGTTGTTGATTAGCAAAAAAATTAAATCAAAATTTTTTAGCTTTGGTTAATATGAAATTTATAGTCAAAAGAAAGATATGAAATCGATTTTTCTTTGACCGATCCATTAAATTCTTAAAACCTAATTAAATGAGCCATAATTCTGGGATGCTAAAATTAATTGTTTTTTTTTTATTCTAGTTTCCTTAATAAGTTAACAAGAATCAATATAAAGGATTTAGAATTTAATTTATCAATAGAATTTTAGTCTAATGAATATTTATGAATTTTCTACAAATTCTCTAATTTTTATTGTGATTCTTATTTTAAATATGAAAAAAAATAGATTGAACAGAATCCCCACATTGAAAATTAACTCTTTTTGCTTTAAGTTTGTTTTTGGACTAATTTTTCCATAGTTTTGCTTTAAAGTCCTTTTAAAATTCACTATCCAAAGCATATCATAGCAAACTGAAATCAAATCAGCAACTTATTTAATTTATTAAAGTTAATTATTTTAATAGATTTTCCAAATTTTTCTTAATTAGTTTAAAAGATCTTTTTATTTACCTTATTTATTTAAACATATTTTTTTTGAATAAAATTTATTTTCAATTAGCTTATACTATTGCATAATATTAAAGCTAAAATTATACTTTAAATGTTAGGAAAAGAGAGATTTTTTCTCTTTTTTTTTCTAAAGTTAATATAGTTAAAATTGATAAACAAATCTTAGCCTTTGTTTTATTTAACTAAATAGTTTTTTGCTTGATAGAATTTTAAAAAAAATCTAAACAAATATTTATGCTATGACAGTTTGTTTTATGTGCTTTTTAAAATTAGAGTATTCATATGTTACTTTTGTTTTTGAAATTAATTAAAACGAGTCTAGAATTAATGTAACCTAAAGAGAAAAAATTCTACTTGAATAAATAGTCAAACATCAAGCAGCAGGAATAAAAGTTCTTTTGAGCACGTGGTAGGTCTTGACTTGGAAAAACTCAATATGTCATCATATATTTTGAAATTTCATTCTAGTCTCTAACTAATAATTATTTAGCTGAATAATTAAAATTTAATATTTAAAAAATGGTAAAATAAGATATTAAAAAGAATAGGAATTAGGACTTCCTATTAGATAGAGAATTAAGGTTTAATCTTTGCATTTAGTTTTATAGGCTTTGAAAAAAACATCTGAACCTTTAGTTTTTGGGTTTAGTGTAATCACAACTTAATCATTAACCCAATTAAATTTAAAAAAAAAATTGTAATTTTTGAGACAAAGCGCACTTCAAAGCCTACTATTTTTTGCGATAAAATTTAAATAGATTACTATTTTTGGTAAAAAGGCCAGTTTGAATTTTTGTTAGGGTTTTTTGGGACCACCATTTCGCTTCACATGTAATGAAGGATTTTATTTTTTCTAATTCTTAAATATAAAATTTTATGATTCATTTGATTTAAAAAAAATATTCTAAACATTCCTATTTTCATGTTATATTAAAAGCAATTGTCGCCGAGTTTATTGTTTATTAAGCAACCAGGTTTATAGGTGGAATTCAAATTTGGAAATTATTTGCATAGCTTTCTTTTCTAAATTATTCCACTATTATATGTCCCTGATTTTTTTTTGAATTTTTTTTATAAAACAGGTTTTGATTGAATATATCAAGCGAATTTTATGTTTATTAACTTTTAAACAAAAGATTTAAATGACGATCGTTTAACAATGCCTTATCAGAGCGCTGCAATCCAAGAGAGACTTAGACAATTTGAAAAGAATGCAAATACTGGCGAGAAGAAGATGCCTACTTTGCATCAAGAAACTAGGGTATATAAATAAAAGTTACCTTTTCTAATATAGCACGATTGACCTGTTTATGATTATAGCAGGAGAGCATTCGAAAACGAAGCCCATTCGCATCTCAGAACAAAGAGAACTCACCACTTGCAAATTTTAATCAACTTGGATTTCAAAATCAACGGCACACCGTCTATCAGCCAGTTAATTTGGCAACTAAAAGAAAAGACCCAGAGCTCATGTTTCCAGTTAGAAGTAATTTAAGCACAACTAAATCGGTTTCGAACATCAATTTGGTTAAAGTACCTAGCATGCCAAATTCAAAGCCTTTGTTCAATGTTAATTTAACTTCGGCTACAGCAGCAGCTTCTGCAGCAGTTAAACAGCAAAATGATTTTACGCGAAATTTTCAGTCTTGTGTAGAAAAGCCTCAAGCTTCAAGTGAAAATGTTCATGAACATAGGGAAAATTTGAAATCAATGGTTAATGTAAAACAAGCGCTGGATTTGAACAATAATTTGATTAGAAAAGATTCAAATTATGAGCAAAAAAATCATGAAAGAGCTAAGTCTGGTTCACCGCTGGTGTCTGATTCTTCCAAGCCGCCTTCAAGACGTAATTCACCACATAAATCTTTGGCCAAAGTGCCCATTTCATTAGCACCACCGACTTCTGAAGACGTTGAAATGATTTCGACTGCTTCCTCATCATCTAACAAAGAAAATAATTCGGATAATTTGAATGAAACTAACAATGAGCCTAGTAAATTGAGTATAAGTGAAAAATTAAAATTATTCTCTGGCTCAAATAATTTTCCTAATTCTGTTCCTCTGGGTGCTAATCTAACCAAAAAACCAAACAGTGTTCACAATTCAACAAAAATTAATTTTAAATCTCAGGTAAAAATTATCTTAATAAATTTTAAACTTAGTGTAGCTTAAAATTTTGATAAATTTTGTTGTTGTTGAATTTTTTTAATTTGAATTTTGAAATAAGTACTGTTAAAATTTGCTTTTTTATTGTCTTGAATCTAGTGAAATTATTAATTTTCAATTTTTTCTATTCAGTAATTAAGGCTGTTTGCAAATAGCTAATTTAAAATATTCTATCAAAAGAATAGAAAGTAAAATTTTTTTTCTATTTTCTAAGAATTTATTTATAATTGTTTTATTATACAAAGAATGTGATATTTTTGAAAGTATTTAAATCATCTAAAATGGTAACATGAAGTTGTTGCACATACCAGGCACTTCCTAATTTATTCTTGATTTAAAACTTTAAAACGATTTAGAAATATATCACATACTTAAAGAGGAAATTTCAAATTGAGATCACAATGTTTCTAGGCCAGAAATAATATCTTGTCGAACTTTTGATTTATTTTGTGATCTTGTCAATTAAATGGATAAGCTTTTCGGACAATTAATCCTAATTTATTTAAAAACTATTTAATATTTAAAACTTCTGGATCAAATCACTCTATCGCTTTTCATTAGACATTTGGCAACTCATTTGATTCGACTTTAAAGCTATTTTCTAAACCTAAAATTTTTTTTAAAAAAATTTTAGTTAGAGCAAATTTCATTTTTCAAATGTGATCAAAAATTTTAAATGCGCAATTAGATTTCATCGCAGAACTTAAATTTCAAAACTTTATTTTTAAATTTTGAAAAAGGATCCTAATTTATAAAAATTAAAATTTAATTGCGCATTTAAATGTTTTGATCATATATGAAAAATGAAATTTGATCTAAAATTTTACTTTGTTTTAGTTAGTAGTAAAAACATTTTAATGTTACTAGAAAAATATTTTTAATGAATCTTAGAATCTTTATTTGAAAAAAATTATTAATTTTTTTTACACGATAGAAAAAAATATAAAAAAAAAATTAAATCAAATAATCAACAATAGGTTTTTTGCTATAAATAAATAAATATAAAATTTTAAATTGAAAATATTATTTGAAAATTGCAACATTATTAATTTTACAGGAGGTTTTAGGCAATTTTTACGTAAAAAAGTGAAAATTTACTAAGAAATTAATACCTTATTAAAATATTTTATTTCATTTTTAAACTTATTATTTTTTTTGGATAAAATCAGAGTTTAAATTTTTTTAAAAAGAAGTCTAAAAAACTTCAGATCAGATCAGATCTTCTAGTGTTAAAATATGCCTTTGTCTAAATTAGTCAATAAGAAATATTCAAAAATAAAACATTTTAATTATTTATCAATCATAATTCTATTAATAATTCTGTAGAAAAAATCTTCAACCTTGTATTCTATTCAAGAGAATAAAAAATCAACTATCCAAAAAATTTTTTCATCAATATTCATGATTTTTAATATTTTGATTTAAAAATCATATGATTTCATTAACAAAATAGATAATTTTTGATAATTTTATAGAATAATGAAACAGAAGGCAAGAATCAAAAATCCAATTTGACGTCAACAAAATCATTTAATTATATTGAAAAAGTATCAGTTTTAAAAGAAAATATCAACAAAAACAACAATAGCGATGAAAGTAGTCAAACGAATAAACCAACCGAAAGTTTGGCCTCAATTAAGAAGAAATTTGAAGGATATCCAGCCCAAGAAAGTGAGTTAGCATGTCAGCTTTTACTTTAAAAATACATAATTTATCTTGTTAACAGCTGATGAGTTTGAGGATTTTTTCAAATCAAAGCCCGTATCTAGACGAGGTTTTCGATTTAAATCCTTGAAATTTGAACCAAATTTATCTTTAAAAAACAAACCAATACCAAATAGTTATCCTAAGCCAAGCTTAATTGAGCCATCATCTAGAAAAATAAAAACAACTAGTGATATATCTAACTTTAAAAGTGTCGAAAATTTTCAACAAAATATTAAAAGAAGCTACTTTATTTCCAGTAAGAATTTTAGGTCCTGCTTGTCTTTTAGTTAATGTAGCCTTTCATATCAAGAGCTTTTCATATTAATGCTTCAAAATTAACTTATAGATAAACTAGTATCTTAGTAATCTGTTAAATTATTATTTATAGCTTTTGAGTTAATTTAATTTTTTTTTGTTTCTAAGAAAATATCGTGGAGAGTTCTTGCAACAGAATGGAAGATAACACTGACAATCAAAGTTCAGATAGTCCAAGTTCAAGTAAGGAGCCAAAGTTGAGTTTTTATAGATCAAAAAAGGATTTGTCCAGTAATGATGAAAAGATTTCCGAGGCCAAAAATTCACACGAGTCTAGTCCATTAAATTTTGGAATGACAATTCAAGAGAGAATGGCTGCGTTAAGAAAAAATGGCGAGGAAGATTGGAGAAAACGAAGTGCTAGCACTAGCAATGAAGAAAAACAAATAACTGGCTCAAATTTAGTAAAGCAACAAAAAGAACAGCTTAAACAACAGTTGAATCAAATAAATATTGCTACAAGATCAAATAGTAACATTAAACGAAATGTTCTAGAGCCATTTTTGAATGAAATTAAAGCAAATCAAAAGCACGAAAATATATCCGATGATAACGAAGAATTAGATATAAAAAAAAATAAAATGTCCCAGTCCAACGAATCATTAGATGTAATTCTAAGCCATAATCAGAATATTTTAGAAAAATCACCTATAAAAATTCAAGGTAAATATTTTTTTTTTCGTTTTTTTAATTTTTAATTTGAATAAGTAAAATACAAAATGGGAAAAGTGTATGGTAATTAAATATTTAAATTATTAATTAATTTTTTTGCAAATAGAAAAACGTCCAAGCCCGATCAAACAATCGAAACTTAGTCGAATTCAATCAGCAGGCTCAGATACAGACTCAATGTTGACTAGAAATCATATGGCTATATCAAAGAGCAATGTGAATAAGTTTAAGCCTGAAAAAGTTGAGCTATTTTCGACTGATTCTGAGATGGACTCGTTTTTCAAAGATGATATTCTAAATAAGAATTTGCTTAGTTCGAATAGCAGTGGAAATAAAACAGATGATAACACAATGAACGAAGAATTTGATGAAGAGGAATTCGATCAAATTGTATCTGATGCTAAACGGCTAACCCAAGAATCTCGAGCTCGACCGCATAGAAAAACAAAATCAAAGGGAAATCATTTGAAAAATTTACAAAATCGCACCGATATTAAAAATGAATATGAACAAAGACATGTTCCTATTGTGGATGACGAGCTAACAGAAGAACAGCAAAGGCAAATCAAAGAACAAAACGCTTTGGTTAACGAAATAACCAGAATGAATCGGTTTAATAAATATTAAAAATATAATAAAAATTTGAAATTGTAAATAATTGTTATTTTTTATCTAGTTCGATCGATCGACTCTCTTATTTAATACACATTACGGTCATACAGAGACACTTTCACCAATAGAGCTTTTCAATTTTTTTTTTCTAAATAAAAACTAAAATATTACCATCGTTTAAATTGAAAAATAAGAATTACTTTCAAATTTTGACTTTTTTTTTTCAAAATAAATTTATTTAATTTTAAAAAATCTTTAAATAACTAAATACTTCTTAAAGACTAAAAATATCCCATAATACAATTGACAGAAATTTTTAGTTTCTGTTTCTAATTTATGTTAAAATTTAACAGCATAATTTTTTTTGGTCCATAATTTTTTTACTTCTAATTTCATTAAAATTTTCGTTATTTTAATAAAAAAGGGTAAAACCCATTACCCTTATCTAATTTATTTAAGTTAATAAATCTAAGAAATCTAATAAAAATTATCGTAATTCTAAAATTTAAAAAAGATTATTATTTTTTCAATCTAGTACATAAAATATCTTATTTCAACCATTGGCATTTTGAGTACAATTAATTTATTTTAGGTTTTTGATAGAATGTTTATTTATGTGACCATTTTTAACTTTTTTTACTACAGTAAGTTTCTAAACAAAATAGACAGCTTGCTTAAGCAGTTCAAGAGCATTATTTTAAGCGATTTTTTACATAAAATTTTATTATATGTAAATAACTGTAATTATACGATAAATTTCGTAAAATGATCTAAAATGACTTTTGTAAAATAACATAATTAACAAGAAATAACGCCAATATCGCCAGATTAAAATCAAATTAAAATGATTTGGTAAAAATTAAAAGGCTTTTAAAAAATAAAAACAAATTTTTCAATAATTCCATACAACTAAAACTCAAAAGAGATTTCAAGCCTTTAATAGTCATTAAAAAAGAAAATTAAAATAATTAAAATAAAAATTTTATAAATTAGACTTTTACAAATTTTTTTTAATTCTTCATCTTAAAATATTTTGAAACAAATTTAAAAATATATCTTTTTATCAAAAATTAACAATGGCAAATTCAAAATTTAATTGGAAACATTCAAAAAATTTCTGATTTTAAAAGTATTCTTTTACAAAATACTTAATTAAAATTAATTACTATAACAAAATTAAAAATATGCTTTCCACGATTCTTCTTTAAACATTAATAATATAAATCTGTTCTGTTCAAAATCCAAAAAATTCAAACTTTTCTTTATGAAATTAAAAAAAAAATTTTCCCAAGGTATAAGAAATTTTTATACAAAAGAAATAAAAAAATAGTGTTTTTAAATTTATTTAATATAGAATAAATGGGTAATCTTGGCCGCAAATTTTCAGTTTCTTTTTTGATTAACTTTTAATAACTTGTGACCACAGTAACCAAATTTTACAAAATATTAAATTATTGAAGTAATGTATAATCTCGATTTTAACGACATGCCACTGTATATATAGTGACATGTCATTAAAATCGAACACTGGTTTAAAAAACGATATAATGACATGTCACTAATTTCGAAAATAGTCCAAAATTGACTTTTTTACAAAATATTTGTCTCGACATTAGTGACATATCACTTAAAATATTTTTATGTCTTCAAATTTTACTAAATAGGTAAATTAAAGAAATCAAATAAAATTTATTTACATTAGACTATTGTTCGTTTGTTTTAATGAAGAGAAGGAGTGATGAGAACTTTAATGTTCATTATATAAATTAAACTTAGTATTGCGTGCCGTCAATGACGGCAACTGAACCATCAGAGGCGTTCTGGCAGAGACTTTTCTAAAGATTGTGAAAATATTGTGCTAGAATTTATTAGAACCGTAAATAAAATAATAGACGACTTTAATTTTGAGTCTAAACAAATTTTTAATTTTGATGAATCCTCATTTTACATGTGCTGCCCTGGTAATTACCCAATTGATCATCGTGATCAAAAAAAAATCATATGCAAAAACCAGTGGCAAAGAAAAGGTCAGATTGTCTTGTCTTATGTGTAGCTCGGCGGATGGAACTAAGCTTCCCATTCTTTATGTTGTGCTGCAAAAAAAACAAATTCAAAATTTATAGCCAAATGAAATTATTATTATAATCTATGAGACAAAAACTTGGTGATAAGTCCTGAGTCTTAAATTTATTATATGGACTTTAAGAATCTCCGAAGCATTCTTTTTGAAACTAAATACAAATTGAATAAAAATATCCTTTTAAAAGATTAAAATTTAGTAAAATAAAAAAACCTTTGAAAAATTCAGCAACATAATGCAACATATTATGTTGCACTTTTTTGCCTTAAATAGAATCATTAATTTATCTTATTTTGCAAATCAAAAATTAAATTACATCTTGTTGATGTCTTAGTTTTTGTATATTTGGCATATAAAAAAATGTAGGTAAAAAAGTGCACCATAGTACGTTCAAAAGTTTGTTAATCTATCTCAAAAGGAGATATTTTTGTTCAATTTGTGTTTGATTTTTATAATAGAATTGATCGCACTGCTTGTGTTTTATTAACATTAGTTTCTTAAAATGAAAAAAGTAGTCTAAAATAATTTTTTTAAAAATATTTTCAACTAAACTTGAAAAAATATGCTTTAAAGCTAAGTCTTTGATTAAAAATATTTTAAAATTTGGATCAATTTTATTCTAGATTTGTTTCCGAATATTCAATGTAGCTTAATTTAAGACAGAAATGAATTAATAATATATCGATTAATTTTATAAATTTGTTTTTTGAAAATTCTTTTAAGTTTTAAAATTATATTTTTTTATTTGTTTTAATGTCAGTTTGAATTTTGAAGGCTTTTATTTTAATAAAAAATTTTACTAATACCAAAAATTTCTGTCTGTTAATTCTGTTGTTGTTATTAAATATTTACCAATAATATATATATTAAAAATAAAGGCTATATTAGATAAAAGAACTAAAAAGTAATCGATTGGTTAAATTAAATTCCTAAAATAAATTATGATTCAATACTTAAATTTATAAGAAAGTCAGCTTTATTAAGTATTCTTGACAAAAATTAGTCAGATTTCTTATATACTCAGAAAAAATAAAAACTTTTATTTGGTTTTCATTTAGATTAAATTTTAGTGAACAGATTTTTAAAATTTTTCAAAATTTAAAAGTCTAGCATGATAAAAATTTTTTATTTTTTGTAAAATTGATGAATAAGCATTTTTACTAATTAGCTTTGGAAATTTTCAGGCTGATTATTAATAATTTAAAAAAGCATAAGCAATTTGTTTCATTCCTTAGGCTTTTTGCGATTTTATTTAATTTTTTTACTAGACATAAATATTATTCTGATTTTAATTTTTACATAAAGCAGCGAAAAAATTCCAAAATCTATTTTTTTTTTAATTTAATTTCAAATAGATTTCAAGTTTTAAATCATTAAAAATTATTAATTAATTTACGTTTATTTATCATTTAATAGAAGATAAAAGAGAAAAACTTAAAACTGCATTCTTTTTCTTTGAATGCTTTAGTAAACTAACTTAACGCTTTGGGTGATAAACAGTTTAAATTTTTTATATTTATTTTTGAGTTAAAATGAAAAAAACTTAAAAAATTTGTTGCCAAGTATTTAAATCTTTTGTTTTAACTCGAAAACAATTTAAAAATAAAATTTAATTTTCAATTATTTTTTAATTTGATGCTGGCACAAACCTATCAAGAAAAATTTTCAACTTTCATTTGCTAACAAATTATTATTTCAGCCTATTTGCGTAAATATTTTGTATCTTTCTAAAGTCTCTTTTTAACCAAGTAAAAGTTTTGAAAGAAAAAAATCATAATTTATAATGATTGTTTTTTAATAAAAAAATTTAAAATTAATTTTCTTACTAAACTTAAATGTGTCAATTTAAATCCATAATTTAAGTTAAAACAATATAAATCTAAAATTTCATATTTTCATATTCCAATGTCATCATCTAGATTCAAATTGGAACAATTTAGATCACCTGATTTTATATCAAAAAATTTTAAATAAAAATAATTTTCATAAATAATGGTCGCAAAATAGTAAAAAACCTATTTTTTTAAAATTTTTTCTCTAAAGGTTTTAGATTTAGATTTTTAACATAGGAATCTTTTATTTGGTCAAATTTTTATTTTCTAAATAATCAAAATTGTTGCTATAGTTTTTACTTAACAAACAAAATAATTTAATATTATAAATTTTTCTCACAAACTCACCCTTAACGCCGGAAAACTTTAAAAAAATAACTATCAAACTCATTCAAGCGAAATTTTTGAAAATATTTCATTAAATTAATGTAAAATTTAAAGATAAAAAATTCGATTTTTTCAAATTGTATGCATAATAAGACACATATTCAAATTGTTTTCAATGGAGCCATTAATTAGTCATGGTTCATATGAAGTTGACAGAATTTCTAAATGTAAGTAAACTTTTTTATAGAAACTTTTTGAAAAAAATTATTTATTTTCTCTTGTTTGTGTAAAAATAAATTTGCAAAATAGAAATATTTTATTTTAAATGCTTATATTAAAAGATGAGAAACCAAGTCGAACAAAACTCGAGCTCCTCAAAATGGGAGCCGTTTACTTTGGAATCGAGCTTGTGTTTAGTCTGGAAATAGCATTGACTGTGCCTATTTTACTAGAATCAAATGTCTCACAAAATATTTATTCCTATGTATACTTTTTGAGTCCAATATTCGGCTTTGTGTTTCAACCAATTTTAGGAGCATGGAGCGACAGATGTAAAAGTAAATATGGTAGAAGACGACCATTTATATTTGCTCTTGGTATTGCCTCATATATCGGAATTTCGCTGATTTTAAAAGGTCGTCATTTTGGTTTATGGTTTGGAGACCAATTTTCTAATGTAAATCTTTCATTTTTCTAGTTTCATAGTAAAATTTTAAACAAGAATTTAGATTCCAATTTACGGTATAGCTTTGACAGCCATTGGTGTTACAATTCTCGATTTTTCAGCTGATACATGTGATAGTCCTCTAAGAGCATATCTATTGGACTCTTGCAATTCGAGAGATCAACACATGGCGTTGAATTTGCATGCGTTTCTGGGAGGTGTTGGCGGCTCTCTTGGTTATATTCTATCCGCTATTGAATGGAAGAATTCAATTTTTTCTGCATTGGGCGATGAAAGTCAAATTTTGTTTGTGCTAATGAGTATTATATTTATTTTTTGTCTTTACTTGACACTAACAGCTGCACAAGAGCAGCCATTTGAGATCGAATCATCATGTAATATTAAGTAATTTAATTGTTTTAAATATTTTTCTAAAAAGTATATTTTTCAGATGATATGATCGAGGGCGATTTTTTTGGTGTGAGAGAATCTGATCAAAAAAATGATTCATTTTTAAAGACATTGATTAGATCATTTTTTAATGTAATTTAAACATATTAGTTAGATATATTTTTTTAAAAATTATAAAGATGCCTGTAGAGCTAAGAAGATTGTTTGTTTGTCAAACGATAGGATGGCTTGCTTTTTATTCTACCACACTTTTCTTTACAGATTACATAGCTCAGGTAATAATGAAAAAAGCATTTTAAAAATTTCAAATAAAATTTAAAAAAAAAAAAAGAATATATATCATGGAGATCCGTCAGCTGATCGAGAATCAACTGATTTTATGATGTATGAATACGGAATTAAAATGGGATCTTGGTGCCTACTTACTTATTCAATTAGTTCAGCTGCATCAGCAAGTAAAATATTTTTAATTTTCAATTATGAATTATTTCTATTTAATATTTTAAAGTTATTGTTGAAAGATTTTTAATGGAAAAGTATTCGCCCAAAACTCTTTTTTTGTTCACATTTTTTTTTTATGTATTCTGTTGCGTGGCAATATTCTATTTAAATAGTATAGCCACCATTCTACCATTTTGTTCATGCTTTGGTTTCATGCTAACTACACTTACAACTATACCTTATCAACTATTGTACGAATTTCATAATGATAAACAATTTGTTTTATGCTCGGGAGGTCTTCCAGGATCAAAAAGAGGCTTTGGAATCGATTGCGCAATTCTTGGTTCTTGCCATTTTTTATCTCAAATAATCGTTTCTTCTTTCATGTCATTTTTAACTACAGCATTTGGAAACAAAATAATTCTTGTATGTGGAGCCTTATTCTCATCAATAGGATTTTTTTATATACAAATTTTTGTTATATTTCCGAAAAAGTATTTTAAATAGAATTTTATTTGAATAATAAAATATTTTAAGTAAAGTTATAAATTAAAAAATTTTTTTTTCAAACATTTTTAATCAATGTTGAAAAATTTATTAATTTTCCTATTTTTAATGTCTTTTAATTTAAATAGTAATGCATAATTCCTAAATAATAATATAATTATAGTCTGTGCAAAGTTTTATAAATGGTAAAGTATTTTTATTACTTTGGATGCTTCAAATAAGTAGTGATAAAAATTAAGTCAATTTGCATGCTGTTAAAAATTTAATTACTAAATTTTAAATAATAACTACCAATTTTTGCGAATGTAAGGACAAATAAAAAATAATTTTATTTCTTTAAATTATTGAAAATTAAATTTTTCAATTAAAAAATATGATCTTTTTTAATTATGTTATCAAATCGGTTTCAAATCTAATATTGAAAATTTTTATTCTTTTCAAAATATTCAAATTTTTCTTTGCAATTTAAAGGCGGATGCACCATAAAGTCGAAACGATGTTTAATTTGATTTTTCATGAAAAAAAAACATTTTTAGGTTAAATTGCATCCTTTTTTACGCTAAAATTTCAAATAAAAAATTTGACTTTACCGTATCACCTGGGAACTAGTCCTCTGGCGACAAAAGCACTTTTTTTTCACTTAAATTGAAATAAATTGAAATTAACTAGATGTAGGAAAATTTCGATGATAAATTCGAATTCAACATTTAAATTTATGCTAAATCTCAAATTTTTTTGATTTTATCTAATTCTTGGCTAAAGTTATTGAAAAATTAGATTTTTGAGAATTGCTTGCGTTTCGGCTTAATAATTGAGTCCATGGTATCAGTATGTTCATGGTATCAAAATCTAGAGAAATGAATTTAGAAAATTCCTATCGGATTAGAATTTTTAATTAGTTTTTTTTTTTGAAATAAAGTTAAATGAATAAAATTTGCTTTTTTTTATTGTTTTAAAGTGCTATTTCATAGAGAATTTTTTTGTTTACAGTCAATTTTTTTCTTTCAAAAACTTAAATACTTAAAATAATTTTTTTTAATTTATTTTATTGATATATATTTTAGAAATTATAATTTTTTATTTTTATTACTCTATGACGTTTAATCATTTCTTTAGCCTCCTAATTTACCTGTTTTTGAACTAAATGACGAAGACTGGTATGAAGCAGTGAGGAATTAACCTTTGCTAGAAGCTATATGGTAAAGTCAAATTTTTTATTTTAAATTTAGCGTAAAAAAGGACGCAGAATAATCTAAAAATGTTTTTTTCCATGAAAAATCAAATTAAACATCAATTCGACTTTATGGTGCATCCATCCATGCATTTATCGAAAATAATATTTCTTAATTAGTTGATAAATATTTTTAAAAACGGTTTAAATTAAAAAAATAGCTGAAACTGAAAATTGGGAGCATTATTTAAAATTTTTTTTCTTTTAAAAACTTTTTAGTTCTTTAAAAAACTACTACACCAACTCTAATTTCACAGTGTAATAATGTGTTTAGCAAGTCACTAGTATTTAACACTGTGTAAAGTATTAGACAAGCGCTCTCATTATTTTTGTTATTATTTTTATATACAAAACCATAAAGTCCTAAATTTATTAATTAATTTTTTGATTATTCTTTTGGCATATAATTATCAATTACAAAATTAATTAAAAATGTTAATTATACTTAAAATATAATATAATATTATAAAATATATTCATTTTTATTTATCGAAAATAAATTAACTAAATTGAAACAAGAATACTTGAAAATAACCATCTCATAGCATCTCAAGTCAGATTCTCAGTTGCATGCTTGTCTGTCCATGAATTATCTTAAAAAGGACAATCTGTTATTGTGAATAAAAAGGATATGTGTTATTTCGACAAGTTTATTTATTTAAATTTTGGCCGGTCACTAAAAGGCCGGATCTTTAAGATTTATAACAATACCATAATAGTTATCATTAACATAAGACAAATTGGTTGCTACTTTTGTTTTGGAGTTTTTTCAAATTATTTAAATCAAAAATTGATTTTGTAGTTTTTTCAAATTATTTAAATCAAAAATTGATTTTGTAAAACAGTAGTTTTAACTTTGAGCTTAATTTGAAGTGTTCCATGAGTTTAAGATATTTTACATTTGAAGAAAATATTATTTTAAAAGCTTATCTAAATTTTTTATAAATATTTTAAAATTTTCAAAAAAAAATTCAAGCATAAATTAAAATTTTGCAAATAATTTTTTTAATGATTGCAGAATGCATTTGAGCTATATTCAACGTGATCATAAATTTAATCATAAATTAGATTTCTTCATTTAAAATGCATTGTTTAAACCAAAGTGAATCAAAAAAAAAAGTTAAAAGAGTCAGAAAATCGGAAAGTGAAAGCGAAAAAAATTCCGAAGAATCAAGTGAAGGCGAAATTTTTGAAGAAAATGGTGAAAAAAATGAGGATTTGGAAAATTTTGAAAAAAATGAAAATGGAGAGAAATTTTTCCTAGTTGAACCGAATTTAAAAGATTTATTTTCGTCCAATGATGTCTTTAAATTCAAATTTACCGACGAAAAAGAAAATACTGATGATGAAGAGCATGATTATATCAAATCTGACAAAAGTGATTTCAGGAATAATATATTGTTTAAAGACTTTGGATTCGAAAAATCGAAAAAATTACTATATTCATCGTCAGAAACCGAGAGTGACGAAGAAGAAGATAGTTATTTAGTTAACCAAATGGATACTCTTAAAGATGATAAAAAATTTGATCAAAAAATAAATGAAAACAAATCATTTTTACCAAATTTTGAGTCAGATTCTCAAATAAATGATGCCTTGAAATTTTTTTGTAGACCAAAAGATTTTGATATAGAAACTTTAAGAAAAGAATGGCTGCTTAAACGAGAAACTTTGGTCAAAGTAAATTTAAATTAATGATTGTATTAAATAATTTATCATTTTTCTAACAGGAATCAAAGAAAAAACACAAAAAAATGGTTCGTATTAAGCGAACAAAAGAAAATGAAAATCTCTTACCTTGGATGAAAAAAACAAATAAAGAAAAACTATTAAATAAGAGGAGAAAATAACGAATTTTTTTTTCATATTTAAAATAAAAATAAAATTTGTAAGTTTTTTTTTTTAATATTCAATTTAACTTACAAATTCAATAAAAATATGTTTTTAATTGAATAAATGTTTTAAAAATTTGAAAAAACACAAAAAAGTCATATTTGATCTTTTTTATAAAAGATAATCTATTTAAATTGTGGTAATATCTATAAGGCTGCAAGTGAACTGGTTGTTTTCAGGATCTGAATAATAAATTAATCCTGTGAATCTTAATCTGATTTATTAATGAGCTTTTTTTTCAAAATTTATTTCGTTTCATGAATTAAAATTGCTTGATGAGACAAAATTTTTGCTAGCTTGCGGCTAAAATCTGAAGAGAAAAAGATCAAAATGATAAACAATTAAATTTTTAAAGACGCCTTAAAAAAAACTTCTCTCTTGAAATAAATCTTGATTCTCTTTTTTATTTTATAATCATTTTAAATCTTACCAGTATTCAACAAAGTATGTTGCAATATTTTTTTTATTTATTTATCAAACGTAAAAAAAAGTTAAAAAAAACAATTGTCAATCAAAACAATCTGGTAATTATCTGTCAATTAAATTTTTAAATCACGGGTATTTTTTTTTTAAATTCTTTATTTTATTTAATTTTAATTTATTTACAAAGCAAATGTTTTGTTTAAATGAATTTGAATTTCACAGAAGCGATTAATATCTTAATCGTCAAATCATGATTATTTGTTTTTTAAAAATGGCATCAATTATTCCTGATGCTCTAAAGCTTAGAATTCGGAATGTAATTTCTTGGAGTTCTTGCTCAACTAAAACGCCTTCAAATTTTGGAAAACTGATAACATTAGAAGACTCTACATTGGGTTTGTAAGACCACATGTTAAATACTGTCCTCTTTGCTAAAGAAAGACATAAAGTTAATATCTCTTCAGATAAGCAAAAATTGCTTGAAAATTTCAGGAGAAGATGAAAAACAATTTAAAGTTATTGTTTATTTTTTCCTATACAGTTAAGACAATTATTATATGCCAAAATTAATGAGTTTTTAATCAAACTATTTTAATCAGTAGTTAATCCTTGATATAAACATAAATCACCCAAGTTTATTAAATTTCTTGTTTTATTAGGTGTTATTTTGATTATTTCTTCTTGAAAACAAGACGGTCTATAGCTCATTTTAATCCTAAAAAAATTTTCTCCTAAATGGTATATTAAACTGGCAACACATATATGATGACAGGGGGTCAATTAATAAGCCGGAAAAGATAAATTTTGAAAAGAAGTTTAAATAAATATGAATTTTAGAAACTAGAAAAAAAACTATGGAATCTCTAGATTTCATTATAATATCACTATCATTTTATTTCTAAATGAATTTTAGGACAGCTGAAAAATAACCTAACCCAAAACATTTGCTCATAAAAATCGCCGAGATTTTTTTTTCTATTAATTAAAAAAATTTAAATTTGATTTTTATCTTTTTTTCTATCCAGTTAAGGTTTGAAAAGAAATAGGAAATCTTCCCAGGAGGAAAAATATTTAATGTTTCTAAAAAATACAATTTTATAAAATTAAACCGAGCAATTTCAACTCTAGCTTAAGATATCGGATCTTTTCAACCCATCTAGTATTTTTTAATTAAATAGCTTAATTATCCGTTTGACTTTAAAAAAATCAATCGTTTCTGGAAATATTTAAAAAATAAAACATTACATACTTCTGACAAACTTTAGTTATTCAATGCTTCTTATATACAAGGTTTAAAAAAGGTAATTTCGTAACTTGCTGAAGATTAATAGATTTTAGTAATACTTTTAATAAATTTATAAAAAATATTTTTTAATAAAAACATCAAAAGAGTTAACTATGATACTAGATTATTACAATTTTAAAATAAAAAAATTTTAAATAGCTAATTTTTTTTTACTTTCAGTAATTAAAATGAAGCTCTTAAAATGAGCCTAGAGTTGTTTAAGCCAAGCTTACTTATTTTTAATATTTGATTAATTAAAAGTTTTAGAAAAATTGAATTTGGTATTTATATGATAAATAAAATAAAATAAAGAGTAATTATAAAGTCACTTATGAAATGTTTCAATTTTCTTGATTATGTTGATATTTCAATTTTTAATTTGGTTTTAATATTTTTTTTAATTTGATCAAAATCAGTACAAAAATAAGGGAGAATGAGTAAAATTGTTCTTTCATGTAAAAATACTGCAGGATTATAGGTTACACCTACTATTTAAATTTGCATTTATGAATATTTTAAAATTGAATTTTTTATTTTAATTTATTTTACTAAGAAAAATTCATACTCATTCGATTTTTTATTTTTTTTAGCTGTTGCTAACTTTAAAAAATCTTACGATACTTTGTAATATTCTTTTAAAATTAATTCTCTTTGTTTGATCTTTTTCATCATTAATTTGAAAATTTTAGATTATTAATTTAAATAAGTGAACAAATAAAACAGGAAAAATGAGCATTAGTAATAATGATCACGTTAATGATGACAATAACAATCTGAAAATAAATGGAAATATAAAAAAAAATAAAGCAAAAAATGGAATCACAATTGAAGAATTAAATCATCAAAATGGAGAATCAGATTTGTTAAACAATAAACTACTTTGGGATCCGAAAATTTCTCACATCAGCAAAAATACAAAGCTAATTTATTTTCAGGAGCTAATTGAAAAAAAATTTGACATTCAATTTAATTCCTATGACGAATTTTACAAGTGGTCTTGTGAGAGTTTCTTGAATTTTTGGGAAGAATTTTGGAATTTCTCAAACATTCTTTACTCGCAACCCTATTCAAGAGTAAGACGAAAAAAAAAATTTTTTTTTTAAGAATTTTTCTAAGTAGGTTTTGGATAAACCTGAAGGTCCGGTCGACAATTTACCATTTAGTTGGTTTGATGGAGCACGTCTAAATTATGCTGAAAATTTACTTAAGTTTAATGACGAAAAAGTAGCTGTCTATTCATATGGTAAATTTTAGAAATTAATTAAAATTTTGTTAATTTTGTTTTTGAAGGCGAAGCTTTTTCAAAAGTAAAATCAATCACTTTTAGAGAACTTCGTGAAAAAGTTAAAATAGTTCAAAATTGTTTGAAATCATATGGAATAAAAAAAAATGATGTCATTGCCGGTAAACATTTTAATTTTAGAAAAATTAAACCATAAACTTGAAGTATTCTTTTAAAGGTTATTTACCAAATTGTATTGAAGCTTTGATTATAAAACTATCAGTAATAAGTTTGGGTGCTATTTGGAGTTGTGCATCTCCTGATTTTGGACCAAATGTAAGTTTTTTGTTCCAGAACTTTGATCATTAGCCAACTTTTTTTTAGTCAGTAGTCGAACGCTTCAAGCAAATAAATCCTAAATTACTATTTTCTGTGACATCAGTCTATTACAACGGCAAAAAACATGATCATTTATCTAAACTAAGAGATTCTTTGGACGGTATATATTTTCTAAATATTTTTTTCAATTTTCTTTTATTATGTATTAGTATTTATAAGATAAACAATTATTAGTTGGAATTTTATTATAAAAACTAAAAATATCAACATAAATAATTTTTGGCTTATTATTTGATAATTTAACTTTTTTAAAAAGAAAATTATCATAAATTAATTAGAATGAATATCTATATTATATTAAATCAAATAATTTTCCTAAATTTATCATAAAATTTAGCTCTCGTGACAATCCAAAAATGTATTTTGATTCCATTTTGTCAAGATTTATTAGATGAACATTCTATTATTAAAAACAGGTAATATTTTATTTTTGATTTTTTTGTCTTAATAAAATAAAATTTTAAAATTAAAGCATTTCGTTCGATGATTTTATATCTAAATATGGCTCAAATACAACTGAGCTTACTTTTGAGCAAGTTCCGTTCAACCATCCATTGGTAATCATGTTTTCATCCGGCACTACTGGCATACCTAAATGTATAGTTCACTCACATGGCGTAAATTTAATTCAAATTACTAAACCATGAAAAAAAAAATTAATTTAGGGTACTTTGATTCAACACTTAAAAGAACATTTACTTCATGGCAATATGTCTAGAGATGATGTCATATTTTATTACACAACGGTATAGTTAGTTATTTTCTTAGTTTTTAAATGAATAAATAGGCTAACATTTAGACTGGTTGGATGATGTATAACTGGCTGGTCACCTCATTAGCAATTGGAGCTTCCATTGTCATTTTTGATGGTTCTCCATTCTTGCCAAATCTTAATGTTTTATGGGATCTCGTAGATAATCTTGGGTATGTAATTTTTCTAAAACATTTATTTAACCTTGATTTTTCTTTTATTAGAATAACTATTTTTGGTACTTCAGCCAAATGGCTTTCAGTACTGGAGGAAAAAAAATGTGTTCCCAAAAAAACTCACAAATTGACTTCCTTAAAATGTATTTTGAGTACTGGAAGTCCTCTCAAACCAAATAGTTTCGATTATGTCTATGAATCAATAAAAAACGACCTAGTTCTAGGTTCGATTACTGGGGGAACTGATATAATATCTTTATTTTGTGGCCATAATATGAACTTACCAGTCTATCGTGGAGAAATTCAATGTAGGCAATTAGGAATGGCTGTTGAGTGCTGGAATGACGAAGGCATGAAAGTTTTTGATGAATGTGGTGAATTGGTTTGCACAAAACCATTTCCATCAATGCCAATTTATTTTTCAAATGACACTGACTTTACAAGATATAAATCTAGCTACTTTGATAAATTTCCTGGTGTTTGGTCTCACGGAGACTTCATGATGATAAGTAGCCAGACTGGCGGAGTTTTTATGCTTGGCAGAAGTGATGGAACCCTTAATCCAAATGGAGTTAGGTTCGGAAGTGCTGATATTTACAATACAATTGAAAATATGGATGAAATCGATGATTCATTGTGTGTGGGTCAAAAGAATCCTAATAATACAACCGAAGAAAGGGTTGTTTTATTCTTGAAGTTAAAGCCAGATTTTGAACTTACTCAGTCATTGATAGAAAAAGTCAAACTTAATATTAGAACATCACTTTCTGCTCGACACGTTCCAAATTTAATTTTATCAATAAATGAAATTCCGGTAAGATTTAAAGTTATTTTTTTTATTCAATAACTAATTATTTTTTTAAGTATACTTTAAATGGAAAAAAAGTAGAAGTTCCTGTTAGAAAAATTATTGAAGGTCATTCTATTAAACCATCATCATCGTTGGTTAATCCAAAGTGTTTAGAATTTTTCAAAACAATAGAAGAGCTAAATAAATGGTAGAATTTTCATTATTTAAGCGCCTAATTTAAGCAAGAATAGAAAATTTTTAAACCAAAATGAAAAGTTTTTCTTAGATTTATTGGAAATATTGCGTAGTTTATTTTGAAACTTTTATAATATGCAATAAAAAATTTTGATAAAGGGTTTATTAAAATAAAAATTAAAAGAATATTTTTTTATTCTAATTTTAAAAATTAAAATGAAGTAAAATAAAATATTATAATAATAATAGTTTCTCATTTTATTTAACAAAATCAAGATCTAGTAATTCTTGATCCAACTAATGAATATTTTATTTAGTTTAGAATTAACTTTAGAAAAATGACATCCATAAATGAATTAGAAATACTTGAAAATCGTATTGATAGACTTGAAAATATAGTCGGAAAATTCGAAAAAATTGAGAAAACCAAAGTATACCATACAATTTTTGATAAATTTAATTTAAAAATTAAAAACCTGAAGGGCTTAGAAACTATTGACGAAATCCTAAATAAATTGTCATCTTATTCTTCTAGCTATCCAAAGATTGCATCAGCCTTTAAATCAAGTGAGTCACAACAAAATTTTGCATTCTTTTTAAATCTAATTTTTTTATCTTAAGTAAATGAAATCAATAAATACTCTAGTTTTGATACCATAAATGAGATAGAGAATGAATTAATACTGAAAGCAAAAATTGAACTAATTTTATCGGGTAAATGTTTATTTTAAAATCATAATATTTTATTTTTATATTAATAAGAGGATGAAGCAATATTGAAATTGGATAGAGATTTTCAAAAATTAAAATCACTTAAAAATATCCTAGACAATCCAATTTTAAATGGTAAAATAATTTAATTTATATTTTATTTTAGTCATTTCCTGACTGATTTAGACATTCCATGTTTAACTGAAAAATTGAAAGAAATATGTTCAAAACAATCATCTTTAAAAGTAATACTTAGATTTACGTTAAATTATAAAAAACTAAATAAGAAAATTTGTTAAAGGATAATTATGATAGCCAAAAAGAAGATCTCAAAAATTTTTTATCATTTTATTATAAATCGGTAATTAAAAAAAGATCTGATAAGACATCAACAAAAATAAAATCATTCATAACATAAAAATTTGAATATATTAACACTAGACGCGCCAATTTAATTTATTTTGGTTAGTAAAAATTCAATAATATGAAAAAATATTTGTTGAAAAGTTAATGAAATTTTTTTCATCAATTAATTAAACTTTACTTTACATTAATTATTTAGTCTTATTATTTTAAAAATAAGCAAAAAAATCTATTTTTGTCAAGATTTAGCTAAAAAAAATGTGCTTCTAGTGTTAAAATTAAATTTTTCTAATTTAACTTTTTCTTTTTATATTAAAAAATCAGATCTTAAAAAACTATAAAAAACTTTTAATTTTAAATTAAATTTTTACCCAAGATGAAGTGTGTCAATGAATCTTTTTTAAATTATGATGACTTTATAAACCAATATGAACAAAAACAAGAATAAGAAATTCGAAAAAAGACGTTAGTATGAATTTTTTCTAAGAAAATTCTATTTTTATTAAAATAAATTCTTTAAAAAAATTTATTGTTTTAAAAGCTTTTTCAAACGTTTATCATCTAATTAGTATTTATAAAAATTAATTACAAAATATATTGAATTTATTGATTTTATTCTTATTAAATAGATACTTAAGATAAAATTACAATTAATTAAATGGATATTTAAGATATTTTATTTAAAAATTAATGCATTTCACTGGTATACGAGAGGACCATTCCCCACTTTTTAAGCACTCTAATTTTAAGTCATCCTCGCTAAATTCAGGTTTAAAACCTGGAAGACATTCATAATAAACATAAGATCCTGTAGCAATTCCTTGAATATTTTAAAAATCAGTTTAATTTTTGTTTTAAAAAAAAGTTAATTTTAGAATTCTATTACCTGAATTATCGGGGCTGTAAAATAGACTTGATGAGATAATTTTAACATTTTCAGCTGGTATATTTAGGACATCTAAAGAACAACTTGGGTCTATCACACATTTAGGATATCTTGACCATGATCCATTCATACACGAAACTAAAGAATCTCCTTGAATTGAATAGCCTTTGAAGCATACAACTTCGAAAGTCCCCAAATACTTATTTTTTCCGATTTTATCAATTTTTTCATTGATTCTATAGCTGTTTTCAATATTGCTTGGCAAAGGACAAAATTTATCTAGTACATTTTTTTCTAAAAATACCCAATTTAGATTAAAAAATTTTACTCATAAACTAACCTTCATCTTCGGCAATACATTTTGAATTAGGTCCAACTAATTTCCACTCACCAGTCATACATTGAAATGTTAATTCTGTTACAGTTGGGTTGTCAAATTTGTATGACATTTTACACCTAAACCTATAAATTGATTCATCAAAGGCTAAATAATCTTTTCCAAAGTCTTCTATGTTAGCATAAAAGATACGCTTATATGTCAAAAATGTATTATTTGGAGCTTTTGGGAAGCTAGAACAAAACTTGACTGAGAAAAAAATTATCTTTTTTATTCAAAATTTAAGAAATTTTACCATCACAATATGGAAGCTTGGAGTCCCATTGTCCATTCTTACAAGTTAAATTACTTTTTCCGATCAAAACACCTGCTGAACATTTGTAATTAACAATGCTTCCACTATCCATTGTGTTTTCTCTTGGATTAGGAATATATGTTATATCATATGATGTATATTTTATGTAAGGAATCGATCCGCATCCATCTTTTAGATTTTATATTTAATATAAATTAATAATTGTTTAAAAAATTATGTTAACTGCATTTCTGTATTTGACAATTTTTCAATAACTGAGAGTCAGTATAGCAACTTGGTTCAAAATTACCAGGACTTCGGCAAAAATTTTGTGCATTAATAATTCCTTTTTAAAATGAGTGAATTAAATTTTTACTCAATTTTTTATAAAAACCTTCTTGAAAAAAGTCTTTATCAGTGAATTTTTTAAAATTCTTCCATTCTAAACATTTAGCTTCATTTAGTGTATTTTTGGATCCATAATATAAACGTTGTGGTAAAGAGTCTTTTGATTCGTCTGTTGAAAAATACCAACAGTTTGCTTTAAAAAAAAAAGGGAACTTTTTCAAAATTAATCTTACTATTTTAAAAAAATCCCAGTGTGGATAAAAAACTTAGCTAACTTTCTTTCACCCTAAACGGTTTTTAAAAGAAAACAATAACTTTGTAAAATTCCTACTAAGAAAAAACCTATATTTCTCACCTGATTCAAAGTCGGAAAAATTAACTTTGAAAAATTCCGCAAAAATTCAGAATTCAGAATTCTGAATTTTAGGAGAAGATAATTTATAATAAAACTAAATAAAAGACAAAAACATAATTTTGATAATTACTTCAATGAATTTAAAAAAAAAAACGAGTCAATTCAATCAAAGATTTACAAAATTCATTTTCTATTCATAATTGCCATATTTTATTCTTTTTTTCTTATTGAAATGTCCAATATTGATCAAATCTTTAGAATCTGAAATGACTTATTTCAATGTCTTTAATGACCGATTAACACTCATTAAATAATTTTGAATTATAACAAAAAAATAGAAAATAAGCTAAAAAAATAATTATTAGATTTGAACAATATTCTCAATATATGTACAGTTTTTAGAAAAAAAAAAAAAACAAAACATAAAAATGGCTGATTTTTAAGTTAGGAAAATAAAAAAAACAAATTAAAAAGTCAATATCTAGTCATTTAAATAATAGATAGTCTTTATTTATCTGTAGCCATAATAATTATTATATTTATTTTTTGGACATTTTGAACGTGAATAACTCCAAAAGCAAATCATTCACAATCAAATTCAGTTTTGTCCAGGAAAAATTTAAAAAAAAACTAAAAAAAGTTTAAATTTTTATTATTCGATAGAAATCTACATATCTACAAAATTTTTGGAATTTAAAATTAAATAATGCTTCTAAATAGCCCATCGGACCATCTTGTAATAAATATAAATTTTACTTACGAGCTAAAGAATCAATAAATCCTCGCCCTTTAAAGATAAAAAAATACATTTAATCTTAACTATTTGATTCATATTACATAAGCACTTAGGCAATTTATTTGCTGACCATTGGCTATTTTCACCACAAATCCATTCTAATGGTCCTGAAGTTTGGTCATAGATTGCAAAATTTTTTCGACAAAAAAAATTTATTTTAGAACCAGGTTGAAAGCTTCCATCTGAATTTATCAAACGGTTGGTAAACTGTAGCGATCCATAAGCTATTCCATGGATTCTTGAGCATCCAACTTAATAAAAGATCAAAAACTGATTTTTATAATAATCAATTTTTTAATACTGCATTTTTTTAATTGACAATAATCCCATTCATTTGACTCGATATTTGTGAAACAATATGCTCTTTCTTTTTTGAATTTTCCATTTGAATTTCTTACAAATTAAAAATAAGAACATGTAAAGAAATCTAATAGATAATAAAGATAAAATTTTAAGCTACCTGCAGAAATTTCTTGCATCCTCAAGTCCTTTGAACATAAAATATGAAATAAAGGTATGATTGAAAACTCAATTAAAAATAAAATTAAGCATTAGTGATTAGTATTTTTTTATTTCAAAATTATAACCATCAATAAAATTGAATTCATTAGCTTTAGGATGCTTCGACCACATTTGACATTTTTTATTAAAAATTGTTAAACTTAAACTTCCCATGTAATCCATGTTATCGTTTGAGCTAGAGCAATCATGAAGATATACATATTGAATAAGATATAGAATCACTTCAAAAATTAAAAAAGCATGTTATATTGAATACATAGCAAAAATTATATACTTTGGAAAAAAAAAACGAGCCAATTCTGTTGATTGAAAATCATTTTAAAATTTTATCTGATGAAGATAAAACTTATATCATTATTTATATTCTTAATTTTTAAAATACCAAAAAGAGAAATTTGAATTTTGCATTTCAAACTATGATTCAAGCAATTTAAATTCTAAATTTGAATAAATTTATACAAATATTAAGGAGTTAATTTAATGGTAAAATAAAATGAGTCTGATTATTCAGAATAAAATATTGTAGAGCAATAATTTTTTTCAAAATTTTAATTTAAACCTGAGAAACATATTTCATTTTATTAATAATAGAAGCATTTTATTAATTTTTTAAATCCTCGTACCTTTTGAATAGATTTTTCAAATGAATATGTCTTTTTCGATTTATATAGATTTTAAAATTTTATTTAAAAAATGATATTACTTTATAGAAAAATTATAGTTTTTTTATAAAATATATTTGAATTAAAAAAGCGTGAAAAATGCTTGGTGTTTCTAGTGTTAAAGATTATTAAGATAGTCATTTAGTTGGTTATTAAAATGTCAAAAACAGTCAAAAATTAATTTTTTAAAAATGTGCCAATTATTTATTTATTTATTAAAAACATAGTTTGGGTTTAAACTCCGGCAGTTTGGAATAGATCTTAGTCCTTCCTTTCAGCTGCATGAAAAATAAACATGGCTTTTAGTAAATAATTGTGAATAGGGTAAGTAATATAGAAATTAAGAATAATAAAAATAAGAGCTACAGAAGACTGCGTGTGGAGCAAATCTTTAACACTCAAAAACCGGATTTTTTTTACAAGTTAATTACTGAAGGGGTCCAAAAAACCCCTTAATTAAATTAGGTTCTTAAACAAGCATAAATTACCATAATTATACAAAATATGTAATAAAATATTTACTGAATGTAATAATATATGTCTTTTTTAATTGTTTTGATATTAAAAAAATTAAGTCTATTTTTAAAAAAAAATTTGTAATTATTCAAAAAAAAATTTGATACAATACAGGCAAAAAAAAATTTTCTAAATTCGTAATCCTTGTCCAAAGAATCATTACAGATCGATTTTAAAATCTTCTCTTCTACACAAGAACCACATGTAAATTGTTTACATTCGTCACAAGTAAAGCTCGATTTGTTTCCATTACATACTCTAATTTGACACTTTTTTTACAGATTTTGGAGAATGCTCGTTAAGCCCTTTCTAAAAGAAAAAATCAAAAATTATGAAAAATGCTGGCAGTTTTGTCTCATTTATTTGACATGTAGCATAGTTTGTTGATCAAACTTTCTCATTAAAATCTATCTTTTTTCTTAGACTTGTCTCTTCTCCGTCATTCAATCTTACCTTATGTCGATTCATTTTTCGAAACTTTATCAATTTTAGTTTCTTCTTCGTGTTCAGGTTCTTCATCTGAGCCTTCATCAAAGTCATATTCAGAAATACGGTAATTTATTGTCTACTTTTCTTCTTCAAAATAATTATCTATGTCATCATAATTCTCATAATCAATATCATCAGAGAATTCTGATTGAGTATCGTCCGCATTTCTAAAAAATTCTGAGCTTCTAAGAGAGCTTTTCTTCGTGACATGGTTCAAAAATTTATTTTTTAATTAAGTTTAGTTTAGTTTAGTTTATTGAATAGGAATTGATTGAAATTAAGTACAGTTTGGAGTTAAAAGCATGATTAGCCATCTTTTTCAAAAAAGATAAATTTTTGGAACAACAAGCAATAGAAGTACCAAAAAAAACCCTACGATTTTTAAGTTTTAAGTAACTTTGTTGTTCTTTCTATCTTGTACCTTACTATCTATATATTATCGATATATTTTGAATATGTCAATTATTTAGTAGTATAAACTATAAATTTGCAAAATTTTCTTTTCACTCAACTTTTTTTTATATTTAACCATCATTCGTTTTTAAGATGTCTTAAATTTTAAATCTTATGAGCTATTTGATACTTTATTTATAATTTCAAACAAAATAAAAAAAGATACTAGGAAAATCGTTTATAGAAAAAAATTAAGCTTATCTCAAATTTTTGAAAATTATCTTGATTATTTGAACTTATTTTGTACAATAAAGTATATTCAATTAAATTAAACTTTGTTTTGTTTTTTATTTGACTATAAAATTGCTTAGATTTTATGTCTTTGAAATTGAATTTTTCATAGTTTCTTATATTTTTACAAAATAAAAATATTTCAAATTATTTTTTAATGATATTTAAAATTCAGACTTGTTAATCATAAAAAATCACTAGTTGCACTGACATTTTTTACAAGCCTTTAAAATTTTACAATAATTGATTTACCTTTGCTTTAATATTTAAATTTATTAATTAACTAATGTGTGAGATCCAGTCTAATTTACTATGGCTTTTCTTCAAGTCTGCAGTCAAGTAGCTTTTAAGTATGTAATAATAGAAATATTTAATAACAAAAAATGCTACCTTGCCCTGCACAATGCAAAAA
>PJRA01000288.1:9014-22244 GCA_016987375.1 Brachionus koreanus
CTTATTTATAGTAACAGATTCAGAAAGTTTTAGGAGGACATGATTAATTCTTTATAAAATATGTGAGAATAAAGAAAGTTTCAATTTTCCTCCGGTCTTTTGAGTGTTAACATAAATAAATCAAATGAATCTTTAAGACCCATTTTGTTAAGTATCTTCTTTATAAAAAAAGATCGTAGTTTAAAATTTAGGTTTTTAATTTTTTAACAATTGTGTAGGATTGTGGCTTGTTAGTATTGCACTAACTGCACGTCTGATCCTATACATTTGTCTAACAACTATATTTACAATTAAAAATTTACAAACTTTATTTAATCTGTATGCACATGTATTTACAAACCTACTAATCTCATGTCAACTCAACGTGTCATCATATAATACTTATTTAATATAAAGAGCTTTGATTACAAATTTACTAACAAAAGTTAAAGTCAATCTTGACCTTAAAACTAATGGTAACAACTTAAATAATAAGGAAAAAGTCAAATTCTTAGGCATCACTAAACTCAAAACTTACATCTAGTTCAATGGTTGATGACTTAAAAAAACGGTGTATAATTCAATTAATATTATAAAATATCTCTCAAATAGGAAATGGGGTCTAAAACCAAAAACATTGGGCATTCTTTACAAATCTCTGATAGGATCAATCTTAGATTATTTTTTTCCATGTTTAAATTCATTCTAAGAAACTAAAATCAAAAAAATACAAGTTATTTAAAATTCTGCAGTTCGATCTATTTTGAAGCTAAAATATGATACTTCCTCCAATATTATGCAAGCAGAGGCTTTCAATAAACTGGAATTACTAACAGTTTCAAATCGACTCTTTGAGTTGAGTGAAAGATACGTTAGGACAGGATTAAGTCATTCTGTTCCACTGGTCGTCAGACTGGTGGAAGAATATAAAGAAGGTTTCGAATCAAGATTCATCGAATATCCTACTCTATTTATTGTCTAATTGCTAACTTACTATTTCTTCTTTTTTTCCTGATCTCTCAGATATTGAAATAAGAAAAAATATTAAAATTACATAAAAAGTAAAGAAAAATGAATTCTAATTATTCTAATTAAAAGATATAGATCTAAATTTTCAATAAATTTCAAAAAAAAATTTATTCAGAAAAATTCTTTATAAAATCTAATTTTAAAATTTTGACTGATTTTTAACTGTTTCAAATTTACTAAAATAAAAAAAAAAAACTATCTTCTATTTTCAAGTTATTTGACCTTGATAGTAACATTCTTTATTTTAGGCAATTTTTAAGATTGAAGCAACGTGCCATCGTTGCTTACTATGCAAGCGCCATTACTATGCAAGGACCCAGAACTTTAAATTAAAAAAAATATGAGAAGAATTTGGTCATAAGTTTGTGAAATTTCAGCTTTGTCCGGATATCTGTTCATTTTGCAAAACATTTTTACTCACCTGGTATTAAAGTCACGTTTAAGAGAGAATTTCAAAACCAAGGCTTACATAAAGGAAATTTTGGAGCCAAAATTTTTTACTAAATAAAAATATTAAAAAACTAGTTTTTACAAGCCTCACTGACAATACCGCAAAAGCATTAGTGGGTTTAACACAATTAATTTAAAGAGCTTTTGAAATTTCTAGAATTTTTGTTTAGAAAATAATTGAATCAATAGACTTTTTCATATGTTCTGAGTCATTGTCCGACCAATTTTCTTTAATTTAGCTAAGCCAAGTCTTAAACCACTTAATAATATTTACATTTAGTTTTTAATTAAAAAAAAAATAAAAAAAAGACTGATTACATTGATCATATGTTAATTGTCTGAAAACTCTGATCAATAAATATTTTGATTAAAATTTTAAATTCAATTTTAGTTTGGTTTTATTCCTCTATTCGGACTTATTAGCTCGAGTGTTGGTTTGTCACACAAATAAGGAGTATATGCACCAACCTATGGTTGGTTTGCTAAGATTTGCCAAAGAAAAATGTGAAGACTTTGTGGTAAATATTCTAAACTAATTGAATTTTTATCCTCAAAATGTTTATTTTTTAATTAGAAAAACTTTAAAGATTTTATTAACGAAACCAAAGTTAACAAGAAAGAAAAGATAGGCATTCTAAAATTTGTCAAATACTTTGAAGATTTTGTGCAAGAAGCTGAGGCATGCTGGGAGCCGATTAAAAAAGACTCATACGAAAAATTGAGCAATATTTATGATGGAATAGTGAGAGAAATTTTCAAAGCAATAGACGAGATAGCATCGGGTAGTTTCAAAACACCATCTGAAGTTGTCTTATTCCAGAACTATCATTACATGAACCGTAATATATCAGACCATATTCTATTTAAAAAAATATAAAAAATTTTTTTTTCACATTAGACATTATGCGTAGCATGAGTGGACTAAAGGAGTTGACCAAAAAAGCAAGGGAAAGCTATCTTCATTGGCAAAAAGAATATGTCAAAAAATATTTCGGAAGACCTCTTGAAAAAATACATGTAAATTTAGTTCAACATATCTAATAATTTAAAGATTCTATTTTAATTTTCAAAAGGAATTTTTCGAAAAAGTTCAAGCTAAAATTGACAGAGGCCTTAAGCATCAGGACATTTCATATCAGCTAGAATTGTCGGCCAACAATCTGCGTGAAATAATACGTGAATATCCAGCAAAAGAAATAAAAAAAGGACTATCTGATTTGTATAACAGGGTAGAAAAGCATTTAGTCGAAAATAGTAGTTTGCTGGATGTGGTTTGGCGGGAAATGTCTCATGAATTCATTAATCAATACAAAAATTATGAACACTTGATTAAAATGTGCTATGAAGGACAGAGTATAAAGTTTGAATTTACCGAATCAGATATATACAGAATATTCAATGAAATTTCAATCGAAAAATCAAGAGATCATAAATTTTGATAAAAAATTTTGATTCAATTTTATTTAATCTGTTTTGGTTTATTTAATTTAAAGAATCGACTTGCTTCCAGATTATGAGTCGTAACTCAATTTGGTTTATCAAATTAATCTTGGCAAATTAAAACAATTTTTAAACTTTTAATATATCATTACTTAATAAAATAATCTTTTTTTTTTAACTATTTTTTGAGTTTAATATTTTGCCTAGTTGCTTAGTTTTTATTTAATTTTTCAAAAACAAATTTGTCCTAAAAAGCACTCTGATCAATGAGAATCAAGAAAAAATTTTATTCTGATGGCTTGAAAATGTAAGATATTGAAAACCAAGTTTTTGAAAAAATAAAGCTACAGAAAGATTTAAATGCGATCTGTGACAGGATATGGGCAATATGGATCATGGGTTTGCGTGCTAAAGATTGAAAATATGGAATGAGACAAATGGATGAATAGATAATAGCATAGCGAAGAAAATATGGATGTAACACTAGAGGTTCTTATCTGTGGGAAGAATTTACGTGTGATGATATCATCTAATTTAAAATGAACTGCTCAAGTAAAAAATGCGTGTGTAAAAGAAAACACGATTCTTGAAAAAAAAAATGAATAAATGAAAAAAAAGGTAGGCACAGTTAGAGTTATCAGTGAAAATCTGCGATCCAAGAAAAAAAAGGATATCAGCACTGTAAAGAAAGTTCGGCAACAAGCAAGAAAAAGGCTTTGACCTAGAGAGATTTGGACTATGAAATGAAATTGCAGAATCAAATCCTGCTAGTTTATATTTTCATTCAGGCATTACAAAATGAAAGTTATGATAACAAGAGAATGGGGCAAATGGTTTTATTAAAACTTTATTGTTAATTTGAAAGAAATTTATATCCAAAATAAAGTTTATAAGTTTAATATGGCATTTTATATAAAATTTTTGGATAACAAAATTAATATTTTAAATAATGCATTTGGTTCAAATTTAAAATTACTCTCCTTTCACTTAAGTTTACCCGAGGGGACAAAAACAGGCAAAAAACACTGTTTAAACGCTGTTTAAACGTGAGCGTTTAAACGAAATAAAAACAGATCATAAACGGGAGTAAAACAACAAGAAAAAAAAAATTTATTATTTTTGTCTAAAAAAAAGAATAAAGACAAGAATTTAGACAAATTTAGTCATAAATAGTTAAATTAAAATAAAATCTTACAGAAAAAAATTCAACATATTTTTCAAAAATATTGTAAAGTAGTGTGTCTTTTAAGCGTTTTTAGGTGTTTAAATAGTGTTTATGAATGTTTGAAGTGTTTTTTTACAGTTTTTATTATTAAGAAATATTTTAATTATTATTTTAAAATTAATATTAAATATTAAAACAAATAATTTGATTATTTAAAATCATTCCTGAATAATAAACATGCTTAATTTGTTTTTGAAGTCCTAAAAACGGGATAAAAACAGGCTTAAAATGTATTTGGCGCGTCAAAAAAGGCTTAAAAACTTTCTAAATGAAATATTTTGTTTTGTTTATAAAGTGTGCCGTTTAAACAGTGTTTTTTGCTTGTTTTTGTCCCCTCGGGTAATGATTTTTAAAATAAGTCAATAAATGTTACTGGTTTAAGCTTTAGTTAAGTAACAAACAATAAGAAAATACTAAGAGAAAAGATTTAGAGCCAAGACAATACTTGGGTCTTAACAGTATGTTTTGTTCATGAAAAGAACATAACTTATTAAAGTATTCTTCAAAATTTTTTATAATTATTAAAAAAATAAATTTGAGTTCGATGAAGAAACGATTCACAAATATCAACGAGTGGAACCCCTTCGTCATTGTACCGTGGATTTCAATTTAGTCGATCCTAATAATATAAACGAACTATTTTCAACAATCAGGCTCATCGGTTATGATGAGCCAAAGGCCGGCGTACGTGGCCATTACCATGTAGTTGGGATTCCCAAGCTTACTAAAAGGTTAGTTTTTTATTTTATTTAACAATTACTAATTTATAATTAAGGCAAGTAAGAGACATGTCCAAAGCTTCTTTAGAAGCAATGGGCATCTATAACTTTTTCGCCAAACAGCATTTATGCAAATGCATTTTAATGCTATAAAATCAGAGGAACATTTTATTAACCTCATTAATTATATAAAACGTAAGACCGTCCTTTTCGAGAACCAGGATATAGGATTCAAACTAGAGAATAGGCAATCAATTATTTCTAAAATTAGGGAATTAAAGAATCGTCCCAAACAAACTCCAGCCGAGATGGCTGAGTTTAGGAATGAATATCCTCAATATAACAGTTGGAAAGCCGACTGTATAAAACTGAGACTGAATAAGAATTATTCTGATCATTTACAATCATTAGAAGATCAGAGAATGAAGGAAGACGAAAACATGCCTTTATCTAAACAGGACTTAAAAAAACTTCTTCCATTTAAATCTTTTATAGAATTTATCCGAGATATTAGGATAAAAATTGATGCTCATCCATCTAATTCAGGTAATGCCTGTATACTAGGTGGCCGAGCTTCAACCTATAAGACCACTATATGTGAGATTTTAGCTCAAAGTTTCGGGCCTTATCATGTATGGCCTGGAACACAATTTGTTAAAGAAGACGTACTTAAGTACGACTCAGCTGCAAGAGCAGCAATAAACACAATTGTTATCGAAGAAATGAAGTGGCTCTCTTTGACCAAGAGAGTAACATTAAACGATACATTGTGTTCAATTAAGGAACAGTTATCTGGCACCGGACTTAATGTTCGATTAGCCAAAAATAAGACTTCTATAGAAGATTTAATTCTTAAGATAGAAAGGTTTTTCATTTCTTTTAATCCAGATGAATATTTGGATTATCAGACCCTTAATCAGTTAGTTGAATCCAAGCCTGAGTTCAAAAGGCGGTTTTATTTATATAACATGGATCGTCCCGAATTGGCAAATATGTATGGACAGTCTACTCATAAATGGAAGGATGAGTACAAGATGCTAGTTTCCAAATTATTAAGAAACCCGCAGAATTGGGAAACGTTTTGCGATCTTTTGGAAAAGAAGAAGGACAATGATAAAGAAGTTGCTTCAATAATGTCGTCAATAAAAGATTACGACAGTGATGTGGCTCCTCCGTCGGATTTTGAATATAATTCAGACGATAACAACATAATAAAGAATTAGTTCAACGCTGGATGGACAATTTCCCAGAAAATCAAATGGGACTGCCTGAATATTCAGAACAATTTAATTAAAATTTATTTTTTTTTATTTTTATTTTAATAAAGTTTTAAAAATTAAAAAAGTTTTTAATAATCCTACTTAGAATAAAAATGAGACGGATACTCATATAGAGTACCGGCTCAAGTTTTTTAATAAGTTAAGACTATTTACAATTAATAGAAATTAAAGATTTTTGCTTTGCTTAGGATTTGTTACCAACTCGGGTGTCCATTGTGATTTCTTTTCTTTTTTCTTTTTTCCAGTCTTCTTTTTTCTTTGTAGTCTTACCCACTAAGCTATTCGGTGGGTATTAGAATGTTCTATTACTTCCATATTGTATTCTGCATTAGCTTTATAGTATGGATCTTGTTTAAATCCAATTGTTGATGATACTTTTGCATTGCTCATACATAGCCATGTTGCTGAAGTTTTAAAATGTAATTCTGTATGAAAGTTTGGTGTTACTGCTGCATTATATGCACCTTCACACATTACCATATCTGCGTTTAAAGGCGCTATTAAAAAGTTAAAATATTCAGGCCATTTTACAAGATTTCCACTTGAATCAGCACTTTGTTCTTCAATTTCAGAAACGTTATTTTACATACACTTTAGTAAACTTAAATTAAAATCATTCATAACTGCTAAACCAAAAAATGAAGTTTTAGGTTAATATTTTAAAAAAATTGAAAAAAAAGTCTCAATATTGCTAATCGTTCCTTGATAGTAATTTTAAAACAGCAAATTGACAGCAATAAAACATTCTGAGAAGCGACTGCTTAGAACCAAAGAGTCATTACAAGCAGCTAAACTATCAACCAAGGCAAACCATTCCTATCGTTTTTTATAATTTAATTTAAAGGAAATGTTCATAAATAAATTCATAGACATAATACTGTAAAAAACGGTGTATGTCATCAATCAATTTAAATAATTTTAAACTGAAATTTTTTGAGCAAAGTAAAATTTTTGATCAAATTTCAAACATGATCCAAAATTTATTACATGCGTAATTGATTGCATTGCAAACTTGAGAACTAAACTTCAAAAACCATATTTTTAAATTTGAAAAACAAAGGATGTAATGAAATTACGCATTTTAAATATTTTGAGCACATTTGAAATTTTAAAATTTGATCATAAATTTTACTTTGCTATTATTTGCTGTTGGTACAACAATATATTCTGATCACTTTAATCTTGAGGATTTAATTACAGAATTTTCTCGAAATATTCGCCCACTCTTTTAATAGTGTAACTTAAATTGTATAGATATTTATTGGTCAAAGACTTTTTTTAAGTTTATTACAAACAAACGAATTAAAATACCTGAAAAACTTACACTTGAAGGTTTCTGAAATTGAAGTGATCACAAAATTTAAACTACTTGGAGTCACTCCTGATTCAAAACTGGAATTTGGTAAGTGAAATTCGGAAGTTTATCAGCTAATAGAAAAAAGCTTATATACTTATATAAGAAAAACATCTTTATCTGTCTTTAGTACTGTTTTTTATGTTTATAAAAGTCTTTTAAAATTAAAAAATAATTAATTCATAAAGTAATACAAAGAATTTTTGGCAATAGAACACTTCATAGCAAGTCAAATTTCATAGCATCTTATTATTTTTAATCGCAAACAACAAGATATCATAGCATACAATTCATAGCAATCAAATTTCATTGCATCATTTTAATTGAATAATTAAAAAATTTTTAATTTTTTTAGAAAAAAATGAAAAAGAATTTTCTTAAAGATAATCGAAATAATTCTCCATCAATCAGAAACTTGCGCATTAGAAGAATACAAAACAATTCAAATAATCAAAAAACACAAAAAAAAGTTAATGATTCTTTGGGGCTGCATCTTTTCATAACATGTAATGTTTCATAGCATCTCAAATTGTTTTCATAGCATAATTGTTTCATAGCACTTATTTTCATAGCACAAATTAATATAGTAAAAAAACAATTAATTGAGTAAATAAAACATTTTATTGATTTTTTATTGATAAATAAATTAAATGATTATAAATGATTAATTATAGTTTATTGAATTAATTTAATTAATTGTAACTAAGCTGATATTTTTTAAATATTCCAAGCAATCATCTTTTTGATAGCCAGAAACAATATTGAAAATACGTTTGTCGTACTTGACTTGGTTCTCATCGCGAGCAATTTCTTTTCCACTTTTAATTAAAGTGATTAAATTCTCTGTATTAGATTGCTCTTTTCGGAGTTTCTCAACTAACGAATTAATAGTTAAATGTTTTTTTTCATTAGAGCTAAACGCACCATGCCAAGCTTCAACCGTATTATTGGTAGGAGGCAAGTCGCTTAATACTCTTTTATAAAGATTCCACGTTGGGATTGGGTATCTTGCATTGGAATTTATAGTGTTATATCGAACGTACCGTCACAATACCACTCACGATACTTGTCTAGCATTTTTAAATTTTGCTTCGTCAGAACTTGATATTTCTTCATTGTCATCTGAATCGTCACTATCTCCAATTTGAGCATCATCTGAATCGAAATTATCCTCATTAATATTTGTATTTTCTAAACATGACACTAATTCGTCTAATACTTTTGGATCAGTTTGTTCAGTAGCTACTTCAAGAGAAGTAGCGTTATCAAAATCTGAAACTATACGTCTCGATCTTAAATTTTTTACCGAAGTCGAAAAATTTGAAAATTGCTTTACAAAATTTTTATTCATTCTTTTGTATAATTTAAGTCATGTAATTATTTTATTTGTTTTTATTTATAATTAATTGCTATGAAAATAGATGCTATGAAATTTTCGACAAATCCTATGAAAATTTATTTGTCTGCTATGAAAAATAAAATGCTATGAAACATTACACCGCCGATTCTTAAGCTAAGAATGATTTAGAAGTTAATTTGCGAGATAATTTGCAAGTTGATTTACTAGTTAATTTACCAGATAATTTTCCATTTGAAAACCCAGTTGAAGTAACAAATGACATTTAACGTTTAATAATTTTTTTTTTATTATGATTTACCTTGCTGTGAAACGTTAGAGGTGAATTTTTTGTCTTTGTCTTTTTTTTGTTGGCCTATAGACTTGAGTTATATTATGGGTAGCATTCTGGTTAGTTCATGTTCATGACAGCTTGAACTTAAATAGTTAACAATTTCTTTTTTTTTTGAGAATGTTTTGAAAGGTTTCTTCATGTATTAGGTGACGTTTTAAAACTCAAGTAGTATTTTGAGATCTCGTTATCACTTGAACACCACATTGTCATGATAGATCTATTTTTCTGGGTTTGAGATATTTCTTCAAATAACTGATAGATCTCAGTGATGTTTTTCTCTTTTATCAAGTCAATTAGCTTTTTTGATGAATTTTTTTTTAGATAGCCTTCTATAAAAAACACTGTATATACTTACTGGTAATTATCAAAATAAAATTTCAAGAAATATTAATCAGATTGAGAAAAAAATATCAAATCAAGCTAAGAAGATTTGATTTTGTTTTCAAATTATTTTTTTACTAATAACTCTATATTATTAAATAAACTTTATTTTATTAAAATTAATAATCATAGAAAAATAATTATTATTTTCAAATTCTTGAAAAAATCCTTGATGAATAGGATTTTGATTAATCGGGTGAGATAAAAAGAAATTCGTATTTCAAAGATTTAATAATGTTATAATTAATCATAAAAAAAATTCTCTTTGTTATTTTCCTATTTTTTAAGCAGCTTTTATTAATTCAAGCTTTTTTGCTATTGAATGGGGAATAATTTCTAGAAGATTTTGATTGATTGAATCTACAAAAGAATATAGGAATATTTCTTTTTAAGCATACACGAAAAGACTTGTTAAATAAGCAGTAAACAACTAAGAGATATGAACAAGATATTATATAAAATAAATTGCTAAAGTCAAAGTAATTGTCACAAATTTTTTCTGCATCTTGGCAAAAATTATACTTCATTACCATTATAAAAATAAACAATACAATCAAAAGCTCCATTAAACGCAAAACAAGAAGAATAAAATTGTTTAGCCATATTCTGGCACTGGTCTTTATCTCTTTGGCTTTGAGAGACTGAACGTGTTTTTTTGAAACATTTGGAACTTCTCTCATACTTTTCCAAATATTCTTTGACTTGCTCATTAGGGACTTAAACTTCGATAACAAAAACAAATCAGACACAAACAGTACCAGCCATAAAAATAGTCCATTAAATACAACATTCAAAATAAACAAGAAAAAGTATTGATTTTTTACTCTAATTTTAGATGAATAATAGTAAATGTCATTAAAAATAACCATTTCTGAATGAATAAAAGAATTTCTCATTGGAAATCCAAAATAGTCAGGGTCAAAATAGCCGACGTCTATTTTAGCAATAGATGCATTTAATTTGTCTATATTTGAGAACAAAACAAACAAAAGAAATATTGAAATTAGAATAAATTTTAAAATAAAATTTTTAATTAAAGACAATTTTAAATAAATTTTGAAAAGACTTGATTTTTGGTCTATCATTATACTTCTGAATAGTGATATTAAAATGTTTAAAATGTTTGAAAGTGTTTTTAGAAAATTTCCAAAAAAATCAACTACGTACACTTCAATGTATTGAACGACCAAATTGCCGTACAAAGGCGAACAAAACGAGCCATTTACAACAGGACAAGAATTTAACAAATGAAGCATTTGTATTAAACAATAGAAAATAATTATCACTGAATTAACAGCCATTAAGTTGTATAATTTGTTCAATAATTTATTGTCTTTTTCTTGGGTCTTTTTACATTCTTTTATGATTTTGATTATGACTATGTTGATTAGCATACCAGATAGACAAAATAAAAAATAGGCTCCAACACTAAAATACTTTAATAAAGCTCCGACTAGTAAATACTCCCATTTGAATATTCTATTGTAGTCTTTGTTGTAAACAGGGCTATGAGGCTTATAATTGAGACAATTGGTACTCCATTGTGTGTAGTTACAGTGGGTGTATTCTTCAGCTAGACCACAGTCTTGATTTATCCAGAAAAGTAGACAATTGCACGCCCAGGCTTGATAAAAACTTGTTTGCACTTTAATCTGAGTTAGCTGTGGAAATTTTGCAAAAACACAAAAATCCTCATTTGGAAAAGAATAGTTGTCTCTATTCGATAGCCAAATATTAATTGGTCCACTTAGACTTTTGTTTAATAGCTCTAAATGTTTGTAGTTTTGGTAGAAAAAATAGTGAGTGTGATAGACATCTAAAGAAATGTAAAACAAATTTTTTAATTTGCCTATGACAGTCCAGTCAAAGCTTTTTACATGTCCACTAATAGACATATATTGTATGTCTACAAATATGCTCAAATCCAAAAGATCCTGATTCAATTTCATATCATGACCATCAAGCGACAAATTTTCAATAGTTGAATTTATGCCACCGTCAATTTTCTTAAATTTGATTATATTTTTGAACACAAACGAATCAGATATTGATCCAAAATGGACCGAACTAAACTTACAATTGTAAAATATCAATGGACATATGTTTATATCATATTTAACTGTAAAAAAATTCAATGATCTTAATGGCTTAAAAATAGTGAAATTATCAGAATTTTCAATCAGACATTTGACTTCTTTCAAATCTAAACTAAGAATAGAATAGTAAAACTTGACAAAAAAATAAATACCACCTAAATAATTAAAAACCTTTGAGTTAACTTTTATTTTTCTGATATTATTTAAAATAAGTTCAGCTACAAAATAATTTTTTTTCACAATTGAATCATCAAACTTGATTATTAGCTCATCACCAAGACATAAGCCTGAGCTTGGCATTAAATTTATTCTTAAGCTGGTAACGCTGTCGTTTTTACTTTGAATACAATCGAGCTGTATTTGAGAAAGGCTGTTGAAATTATTGACAATGAGTGTGTTTGTTGCCATACGAGTTTGTCTTTTATCCATGTTGATCAATTTAGCCTTAGAAGAAAATTTCCAGCATTTGTCTGAACTGCTCAGTTTGAGCTGCTCAAAAAGACGTATGCCAAAAATTACTACTTGAATTATTATGTAAAAATTTCTCATTTTTAAAATATGAATAAAAATTGATCAAATATAAAAATACATAGTTAATAAAAATAAGCTATCTGATCTTTAAAAAAAAAAGTGCCGACTTTTATTTAAGATTAGTGAGAATAATTTTTGTTATTTTTTGATAAATCGATTAAAAAAAAATCATAATTTTATTTTTTTTTTGAACAAAAAAATTTTAGACCTCAACAAACATTAGCAATTATCACAGATAATTTTATATAGTCTCTGGGATTAACGGGTGATACAAATAAGTTAAGAGACTAAATTTGACATTGAATATCTTGAAAAAGAAAAAAAGATAAAACTTTCTGATTTTTTCTACAAGGTAAACAATTTATTTTTTACAAGATTTTAATTATTAAATAAAGAAAAAGCACTATCATCTAAAATTTTTCTAAGCTTTGCCTTGATCTTGATAATCAAATCAAATTCTTTCAACTCGATTCTTCTAACAAGCTGTTACTCATTTGTTCCTTGCCAACCTTCTTTGTAAACTTTTTTAGCTAAACAATCATAAAAGTTTTGGATTGGGCGCACTTGTGGGACATTTGGCGGACTGATCTCCTTTCTAACATACTTGAAATTATTGTCCGTACAAGCTGACAATAATTTCAAGCAGGCTTGTGAATAGTGTGCAGATGCTAAGTCATGCCAAACAATGTAGTCTAAGTCAGGATGATAGCCGTGAATAAAAGGAATTAGTCGCTTTTTCGTAACTTTTCTTTTCCAGCAAAGCGAACACTATCCGGACATTTCAATTTATTATTTCCAACCAGAATTTCCAGGCATGTTATGATCGGAAAAAGTAAAATATTTTCCGTCATCCAAAATAAATGAACAAGATTTTCGATACAACATATTCGCTAGTTTTTTATTTAAATTCTTAGCTTTCTCTTAAAATACATCGATTTAACGGGTGATGCATAAGTAAATGGATAAATATTATAAGTGAAAATCTCAAAAAATAAAAATGATATTAAGTTCTATTTTTTTTTCTGATGTAAAGAATTTATTTTTCAATAGAATTA
>PJRA01000288.1:23920-37580 GCA_016987375.1 Brachionus koreanus
TAGCAGTCCGACTATCTGCCATTTTTGTCTATCACTATATCAACTACCTAAAATACAAAAAAAAAACATATATATAATCTTTTAAAATTTTAAGAATTATTTACTTTTTTTAATTGACTTATGTAATTATTACATTTAGTTATTGTAAAATTTCTTTGAAATTCGAAAATTAAACTTGTTAATTCTTCATCATTTTGAGGATCATTTGCTCTAATGAATCTTTTCAATTCATTCCAAACCATTTCTATCGGGTTTAGATCTGGTGAGTAAGCAGGTGCTTTTATCTTGATATTAAGTAAAAATTTTGCAATTATATCTTATTATTTATTAAACTTAATTTTACCCAGTTAATTCTATTTGTTTCTAAAAAGGTTGTACATATGTATGACTTGTGTTTAGGATCATTGTCTTGATGAAGTTTGAAATTATCATTTAAATTAGAAGCAACATACGGAAATAAATATTCTTTATACAAAAATTGATCCATATTTTCTTTAAATACCTTTTTAATTTAGAAATGATATCAAAAAAATTATTTTAAGTAATAAAATATACTGCGAATTCTGTAATTCCTTTACGAGATATCCCACCCCAGATATGAATTTTACTCTTAAACTTAGATGTACATGGTATTGCTTCGAAAAAAAGAGAAAAGTAGAAAAAGAGAAAAGTCTTAAATGGTATGTAGGCTTATCATAAACAATAATGCTTGTTTCATCTACAAAAACATAATTTCGTATCACACTTGCACTAATTTTTTTACCAAATTCGTTTTCTATTATTTTAGAAAGTTTAGTAGATGATTCTAAGCCTTTTTTTTCGATCGTCCGATTCTTAAGAGAAAAAAAGATTAATATAAATAATTTCATATTCAAAAAAATAATAATGATTACCCTAATATAATCAACTAATTCTTTTGAAATGGACCTTGAATTTTTGGTTTCTACTTTTTTCTTTTTTGAATTGCTTATTAGTTTTTTAATATACTTTAGAACATATTAAAAAAAAAACAAATCAAAAATTTTTGAATTTTTTACCCCAATGGACGGCAAAATATTTTTTGCATAAGACAAATTTAAAACTCTTTTTTTATTTAGATTATTTTGGTGATCCTATAAAAAATGGCTGGGAAAACAAAAGGAACGAAAGAAAATGAAAAACCAACAAAAAAACAGGCTCGTAAAAAAGAAACTTCGTCTAGTGATTCAGAAGACCAAAAAACAAAAAACTAAAAAAAAGGTAAAAAAAGAGCAGTTTGTTGAAATTATTTCTATTGCATACGATATTCCAAACCCTAACCACCCATTTCATCATCTCCATGAAAAAATATCAAGTGTTGATATTTCAAAAATAAATGATAAGCTAGATAAAGACGAGTGAAAAAATTAATTTAAACTTTTTTTTTATTATTTTTGTTTAACTTTTATATTTATTTTTTTAGTTCCGTAAGGATACAAAAATAGAATTTTTGTATAGTGAAGAAAATGAGCATTGTATAGTAAATGCAATCATTACTAATAATTCCATTTTCAAAGTGCCTAAACAAAAAGTATAATTATTTTACCAAGCAACCAAACATGAAACTAATAAAATTTATATTAGGGGACTAAGTTTATCAAAGAAACTAACCATGATACCAAATCATCTGGTCTGGAACACGCATTAAAAATGGCTAATGAACAATTACTTAAATTAAACGAAAGCTCTTTCAAGTAATTGCAAATATTAAAGCTCAATTACCAGTAGATAGTCATCAATTTGCCTCAACACAACCAAAATCGAGTGGTTAAGGGTCAGGAAATGGAGAAAATCGCAGAAGTGTTGCTATTAATGCTGAGAGTGACTCAGATGATTCAGATATTTGTAAAATTTAAATTTGTTAAATTTTAAGTTATATATATAAATACGTAATATTACCAGAAATCCACTTGTCAAATCGGGACTGTATAAAAATATTTTAATATTTGTAGTCAAACAAAAGGATTTTACAAACGCCTTGCGATCTCTTTTAAAAGAGAATTTTCCAAATGATCAAAATGAAACAATGACATTCTATGAAAAAAAAGACCATACAAAACTTCTTGAAATTAAAAGTATGTAATATAATATTATGCTATTGGATTTAAGGAAAATTAAAAAAATATGTACCAAAAGATTCAGCGTTTGATCTGGCCTGGGATAGAGCGAGAGATAACCTAAAAAACGCAAGGTCAAAGTCAATCAAGTCAAATAAATCAAATGATTAAAATAAGCTATTAATTTATAATATTCTTTTTGTCTCGATATTTTTTTTCAAAAGTTACTTTTTTTTACCATATTTTACCATTTTTTACAAAAATTTACGTAAAAATTAGTAAAAAAAAAGTAACTTTTGGTAAAATTTTATTTTAATAAATAGAAACTAATTTTTTCAAAATTTATTAGAAAATAATAAAAAATTCAAAAAATCGGGCTTTTTTTTGGCATTTTCATTTTTTCCAATTTTTACGTAATTTTACGTATATTTACGTAAAATTAGCAGAAATCCACTTGTCAAATCGGTACTGTAATAATTTACTAGAAAAATTATGCGTAAATTTATAAAATAGAAAATCAAAAATGAAAATAAATTTAAAAAAAATTAAAAACATCTTAGTCATTATTATATTTTCGATGCTGACCAATAATGAAAATTTCGATAGTGCGCTCGTGGCGGCTGAAAATTATCGTATACATAAAAATAAATTCTACGAATCTCGAACAGTTGGCTATTGAACGTAACGAAAAGGCCTTCTTAAATCCCGACAGAAAAAAAGAAAAAAACTTATACTTTTATAAAAGAGTAAGGGTATAACTCTCTTTTGATTACAATCGAAGATGCCAAAAAAAAACAGGAACAAAATCAAAAATGAATACAATATTTTACGTGATTATGACGTGATATTTATAGGCGAAACCAAAAAAATTATTAAAAAGGGAGAAAACGAAAACGACAATATTATTTGTTTAGTTCCTTACAAAAATTTTTGATACGATTTATCGAAATCATGAACAAGTAGGACATAAGAGTCGTGACGTAATGTTACCTGCATGTTAAAAAAATCATATTAATTTAACAGTTGAGATGATTAATAGTGAGTTTACTGGTAGAATTGTAGTTGCTAATTAATAAATTAACAATTAGATTTTAACAAAACGTGTCAAGAATGTGTTTTAAACAAAAAAAGAAATAAAAAAACTGCAGTTGTTGTAAAACCAATTTTGTCTCAAAACTTCAATTGTCGTGCACAGATGGATCTTATCGATATGCAAACGTTGCCCGACGGTGAATTAAAATGGATTATGGTTTATCAAGACCATTTTACCAAATTTGTTCTAATGAGAGCATTACAAGCTAAAAACTGGAAACAGCCAATTAATTATTCGATGCTGTAGGATATGCTTATAGCGAAAACGAATTAGGAGATGATAATGAGGAACATGATGGTCCTGAAGACATTTTTGATCCAAGCTCCAAGCCTCATATGTCGAGTCATTAACATTGATTTTCGATTTCAATTGTATGAGTTAGCTTGTGAAGCGGGTGTTTTTCCTGATATGTTCGCTAGAAATTGCTTCGATTTGTTAAAAGAATATAATTTAACATTGAATATCAATACAAGCAAATCAGTTTAAGGTATAAGAGCGGCAGTAAATGAACTCTCAATTGGGGGAGGCCAAGGATTGGTAAAATGTAATTGTACATCTCAGTGTTCAACTAATCGATGCTCATGTCGCAAATCAAATTTACTTTGAAATTGACAGTGTCATGGCTCAAATTCGACATGCAAAAATAAATAAAAACTTAATTTTTTTAAACTATTTATTTTAATTTAACTTTAATATTTTACTAAAACTTTCTCGTAATTTACGGAAATAATTTTAGGAATTTACAAGAAAAAATAAAAAATCAGTAAATTTTGAGATTGTTATTTTGTAATAATTTTTTACAAATTTACGTTTAAAAGAGTAATTCTATAGATTTTCGTGTTTTACAATTTTTCGATAACATACATAAATCAAAAAAGATATATTCATTTGAGAACTCTATTTAAAATTTTTCAAAAGAGTCAAAATGACTCCTTTGGTGCTTCTAGTGTTAACAAATTACAAATTAACTATCGGAATAAAATTGACAAAAAATAATTTAGTTTCGTGACAAGATATTAACCAAGCTTGTTTATGTTAGGCTTGATGCCTTTACGTAAATGAATCTTAACTAAAAATACAATTAGATATACAATCAGCAACTTTGTCATTCATCAAAGATGATTGTTCCATAAACAAACAAAATATTTAAAGCCTACAAAAGCTTCTTTAAATATACGTACACATTGGTGACACATATGTAATATACGTACAAAAAAAACTTAGAGACAAGTTTTTTGTCAATATAAAAATAATTTAATACTGAATACATTGACTATAAACCCTACAATAAAACTCCAGTTCGATTATTGAACTATCTTTTAATTTTTTCTACTTCGAAATTGACCAGGAACCGGATTTTTTTATAGTCATAGATTGGTTCTCTAATTTTAATTCGATTTATGGCGTTGTATATAGGACATTTTTGCAATTCCTTTTTTTGCAAAGTGTGCGAAAATTTCTGATTTTTTCATTTGTGGAATCATATTTTTGACTCTAGTTCGAAAGGTTCTGCTTTCAGCCATTGATAATCTCATGTTCAATTCTTTTTAATATTAAAGCTAATCACTTAAAGTTTCAAAATGTATATATTATGTACCATATATTATATTATTGTACAAATAAACTTTAATTTAGTCTCATAACTTATGCACCAGCCGTTATTATCATTATTATTATTATTTATTCAAAAAGATTACGCAAGATTCGGCGATGAAAAATATTAAATTATAAAAAGAAATTCTTCCACAAGAAAAAAAAAAAAAGCCATTATATTAAAAATAAAAAACTCATCCCAAGTCAAGAAGAATATATTTCAATGAATCCGACTTAGATTGTGGATTTTGATAATGGCAATAATGTCAAAGAAGAAATTTTCTCGTCGATTTTTACTAGTCAATTTTCTTTTTTGATCATGGCATTTGTTTTTTAATTTTTCTATATTTTTTCAAAAAAATTATTCACATCATTAAAGTTATTAACTTCAAATTTAAGCTTATACAATTCACACTTGTTTGTAGTTGTATAAAACTATCGGCTCCTCCATTTGCCCCCGGCCAGTATGGCGTAATTCTGTGGTTTTTGAATCCCCACTGCTATGCGAGTTCTTTAAACTAGTGGACTGAAACAGAGGCCCGTTATCAGTTTAAAGAATTTCAGGCTAACCACTTGTCTAGAATAGCTCCGTGAGGACTGTTTCTTTGCAGTCAAAAGAGGCCTTTCTAATTCGTTACAGCCTGGTATTCTCGGCATTGTAAAAGAAGTTAAACCACGCGATTATCGGTTACCAAAGTGAATGATTTGCCGAAGAGATATATTAAGAAACGCTCACAGCCGAACACTGCGGCTAACGCCTCTTTCTCACATTGACTGTATCTGCACACTACATCTGTGAGTAGCCCAGACGCGCAGCACACAATGACTCGTTCGCTATCATCCTTTGGGATGATATTCCCAAAGATATCACCAATAAATCAAAGATATCAAAGATATTTTTTTATTTTTGTCATTTAAGATTATTAATAATATTTTCTATTCTCTCAGAAAATTTTTGAAAAGATTTCTTTGAGAAGCTAAAATTTAATGGCTTTTTTATTTCTATATTTTTGCTACTAAAAAACAATGGAATATAATGATTATCTTTCAATGCAATTTTAATTGGATCTCTGTTTTCAAATTCTTTGTTGCATAGCCCAACTAAACTGGCGTTCACCACTACCTCTGTTTGCCACATTTATTGAAATAGAGAAACAGAAACTTTTATTTAATTTAACATTGGAGAATGGGGTTGCTGTTTGCCACATTTATTGAAGTATGTATTATTATTTTCATACCGTAACAAGTATGCCGTGCCTTTAGTTGAGACTCTTTAACAGCTTTCAACCCAGAGTGGTATTGTACGGTGCACAGGAAACTCTTGAGTTCTTTTGTGTTGGTTGACTCGGGAGAATGGCGTAGCGACTTGAATCTATCTTAAGTGAGACCGATGCCCTCTAGAGAGAAATGAAGGCTGAAGAAGTTCAGGTCAGGCCGGCAACCATAATTTTGCACCGCAAAGTCGACCGGCCAAATCTAATGTTGGCGGTCATGATGGACGCATGATGAACTCCAGGCTAGTGGCCATGTCTTTAATGACCCATTAACACTTCTTTATTTTATTTAACAAAAATAATTATTAGAAATTAAAAAAAAGTAAAAAAAAAAATTTATTTCAAATTTTTTGAATTTTTTTTTAAATCTGCAAAAATCAACTTGATATTATTGAAAACAAAAAGCTTGACTGATGAAAACTTCAACATTGTTCTCTTGATCATAAAGCTATTCAATTGTCTTGTATGAAAATAATCAAAAAACAAACAAAAAATACTATCCTTTTTTATTATTTACCGAAAATTTACCCGTCGAAATAAGGCATTATCTTGTAAGAAAGAAAGCAACACTTTTTAGAAAATAATAAATCGTTAAAAATTGCTATTCACATCAAATGCAAAAATTAAGTGAATTTTTTCATTATTTATATTTTTTTTCATTTAGAGATCATCAATAGATTTTCTTTTCTGAAAAACATAATGCATTCATTTAATATCGAAGACAAATGTATTATGTTTTTTTTTCCAAAAAAAAGCGTCTAAAATGAATTAAAAAATGTGGGTCAAATTTCTGTTTTAAAAATGATAATGATAATTGTCTAAAAGATACTTCCTTTTTTTTTTTAGCTATAAATTGAATAAATAAAAATCAAAATGTTCTAAAAAAAAATGTCATATTTATTTTTTTTTTCTTTAATACCATTGATATTTTCTAGTAAATATTGTCAATTTCAAGATCAAAATTTTCATTGCATGATCAATGATCGAATTGATCAAAATTTTGTTCAATTAGTGCGAAATATTAGCCATGATGTTTCAGTGTTCATTTTTGATTTTAATCATTCAACTTATTCTCAATCAGACATTCCATATCCAAAAGAGCTGTTCGAATCCAAAACAATAATTTTAAAAAATGTAAAACAATTTGAATTAAACAGTGTTTCACCTTTTTTTTTTACTTTCTTCTCAAATGTAATGATATCAAGCTCAATTTTTAAATTTGTTTACAACAATAAATCTTTATCGATCAAAAAAAACTGTAAAGAAATATTTTTTAAAAATAGATTTTTTTATTTATTCTATAATCACATATACATTACTTTTGATTCAGATAATCAGTATCCAAGTACCATATGTCCGTATGCATTTGATGATTTACCAGTTTTTTATCTAGAAATTAAAAATCTCAGCTTAACGAACCAATTCAAGTTGTTCAATATTTTAAATAAGTCTATTAATGTTAATATAGACGCTCTTAAAATTAGCAACAGTGTTATAAAATGGGATAGAAGTATTATGAGTCAAGCTTTTGGAGGCACACTATTAAAATTGGAATTTATAAATTCAACTTTATTTGATTTTAATCTTTCGAGAGGAAATCTTTTGAATTCATTAGTTTTTAATTTACTAAATATGAAAGAATTTTTAATTGATTCAAGTCAAGAATGGCTTTTACATGTGAATGAAAAGAATAGCATTGATTTGAATGATTGTTATCAAATAACTCGTCGTCACAGATTTGGCACAAAATTTGTTCATTTAATTTTGAATAGTTCAAATTATCTCTATCCAGATGAAGACTTTTGTCATTTTAAAAACTTTCCACATCATCAACTAATATTTCCGGTGATTGATTCACCAACAAATTTAACATGCACTTGCACTCTTACATGGCTGATTATTAATTGGAGACTGGAACAAATTTTCAACACAAATCAATCTCATTTTTTTTCCAATTTTTCCATGCAAACACTGTCAATGCATGACTGTTTTATTAATTTTTATTTTCACTTGGAAAAATGTAATTTAGAACAGAGACTAATTAATTGTGGAAGAAATGTAAACCATTCTTATTATTCAACATGTGACCCAAATGTTAGCTATTATCGAAAAGAATGTGTAAGAAAGTTTATAGAAATTGTTTGTATGTTGATAATAGCTGTTGTAGGTTCAGTATTAATATTTTTTCTATTGATATCACTTTGTCTTAAGTCAAAAAAACAAAATGTTGAAAAGTTGTATGTAAGTGAGCTTGTGTTTGAATTCTTGTCATGTTTACTATTATTTTTTCCATCATTTGTCCGAATATCTGACAATTATTTTGGTGAATTTTACAATGAGAAAACATGTGAGTTGGACTATCGATCAAATTCTTACAAATTAAGCAATTTGAATGTATTTTTGATAAATTTTTTCAACTATACCGTGATAACTGCAGCAAATATATCAAATATTCTAGTTGTCTTTTACACTCTAATTAGTGTATTTAGGCCTTTTAGATTTAAAAAATTTCTAAAATCTAATTTTTCACTCACTTTCGTGATTATTTCAGTTTCACTATTTGCTTTATTATTCAATTTGGATCATTTTATGGTATGCTATTTTAGTACATGTTCTCAAATTACAGCTCATGGCAAAAAAATGAGTTTTGTAATTATTATCAAAAATGGCATGATATTTTTAATAGCTTTTGGTGATTTGATTTTAAACGTATGGTTAATAAATTATTTGCTTATTAAAGCAAGACAACAAAAAAATCTTTCTGTCACATTGAAAATCTATATTCAAAAGTATGAAGAAATGTTTTTAAAGCCAATTTTAAAACTAATTCTCAACAGTATACTAATACTATGTTTGATTGCAATTCCACATTTTATGCTTTCATATTACAAAATAAAAAGCGTAACTGAATTTACTGAATATCCTCTAGTTGATAAATATTCAAAATATGTCAACTCATCACATAGAATATATTTAATATTGTCAAATTTGTTTTTTATTTCAAACATTTTACAGAGAGTAAGTGTCAATCTAAAATTATCCAATGGCATAGAATATTGGTTAACTTTATTTAATTAGAACATAAATTTAATACTATATTAGAGATAATTTTTACTTTTGATTTGTCTAACTTAAATTTTTTAAACAGTGAATTTACTTAATTAATTACATAAAAAGAAAAGAAAAAATTTATGAAAGAAAAATCTACACAGAGACTGAATATCACAAAAAGTCTTTTACACAAGTCAAGGAGAGTGAAAAAAAAACACAAGTAGAAATGTTCAGAATTTAATTGATTTCAGTCAGGTTTAAATGAAAAGTCAAAAAACCTTGGGGTTTGAGTTGATTTTGGTTGCGTCCTTCTCAAACTAACACTCAGCACGCAAATCTTTTCAGTGTAAAAATTTTTAAAATTTTGAATTTGATAGAATTTTTTAGTTTTTAACTAAACTTTTATATTTTATGGGAAAAAAAATAAATTTTTGTGAATAATTTATTTTTAAGTTTTCATGATACGGCATAGTTCATATGAAATAGGTTACACCTAGATATTTTAAAAAAAAACATCACAGGTTCGATAAATGCAGACTCAATTCTTGAAAAGGTTAAGGTACAAATCTAAGATATGAGAGATTCTATGAATATTTTATAAATTGGAGTGACTATTCCTTCAATGTGTTACAATAAAATATTTTATTCCTATATTTAATATAAATTTCTTTATAATGAAACACAATCTGGAAAAAATTAATTTATTCATTCAAGTAACAAAATACAAAATTGAAGGTAAAAAAATAAAAATAATCACAAATATTTCTTATTTAGATTAAAAGTTTTTGGATCTTGTTCGCTTAGAAATCGGTGTCTCGCCAGCATACTGTGTTTTTCTTTTGCTGATATTAAAGTAGCCAAAATTTTTATTGGTCCCTGCAGGACGTCCCACACGATTAAGAACTTTGTTTCTATAATTTTATGTGAAAGCTCACACATATCAGATTGTTCAGCTAATTGGACATCGTCTATTTCTAATTTATCACTCATCGGATTGATAGAAGTATAGACATCACTAAAATAGAGAGTCCTTCTCGATTTAGGTATAGAAGTATTAAGCGGGGTTCTTGAGAACTAAAAGGTTGACTATTTTGACTATTTTGAACATTGTTTGTCTGCAAACTTTTCAAATATGACTTAAGTTGACTTTTTTGTGATAAAAACTCATTTTCGTCAGCTGAACATTTTATTACTTGAATCAATAAATTAATTTTTTCTAGATTGTGTTTCATTATAAAGAAATTTAGATTAAATATAGGAATAAATATTTTTTTGTAACACAGTGTAGAAATAAGGCTGCCCTAAAAAAAATTCTAATCTGTTTCAAAGGTTTTGAAACAAAAAAACTTTTAAATTAAATTTAGAATAATCAGTAACAATTATTTTAATTTGTTTTATAAAAATTTTTAAATTATTTATTTTTAATGATCAAATTTGGGGATCTCTCTATTCCATAAATAAATGAATTCTAGCTAATATTGAAATTTGAAAAATATCCCTTCAATTAACCTTTTAATCTCATTGATCTGAAAATTCTTTTGGATTCAAATAAACAAATTACCGCATCTTTTTTTTTACTTTAGAACAAAAATTTATTAAAGATAATAGAAGAAAATACTGGATATTGATTGAGTGTTTAATAAAATGATATTCTTTTGCTGTTGGTTTTTTTATTCAAATTAATGTAAAAAAAATGTCAAAGAGATAAAAAACTTGCTGATAGAGAGGCGAAATGAAAGAATTTTTTAAATTCTAAATCTAAATTAATTTTAAAAATGATCAAAAATTAATTTAATTCACAAATATTTGAAACTTTGATATCTGACAATTATGATATCTTAAATAATATAAATTAAGATTATTTTATTTTTAAAAAATTTGGTATTATCTATGATAGAAATAGAAATTTATTCTTTAAAATATAGAATTTTGATTAAAACTTTCTACCAAGTCTAGTTTAATTTGATTCAAATAATTAGAGTCAATATTAGCTTCATTTGCGATTTTGAACAAAAACTCTTCTGTTATCGTTTCAAAATCTTCATCTTTTGGAAGAAAAAAATGTCCAGCTAATTCACACATTGCAAAATTGATTCCCATATTATTTGAACTAACATCTTAAACAAATATTTTTAGTTAAAATTTTTTTTTTCTAACTAGATTTCTACCAGAAGCACATTTTTTGGGCCAAATTATTGCTCTTATTGTCACAGGTCCTAATTGATCTTGGTAAGGAGCTGATTTTACCAAAATAAAATTGTGAGGTATATTTTCTCTGACAAAATAGTCACTTAACAAATTTATTGATCTTAATGGAAATAAATTTTAAATAAAAACTTAATCAAAAATTTATTTTACTTTGAGAATTTTGAAATATTTTGACCAAAGTCACACAGTTGTAGTGAAAAGGCCGGAATAAACCAATTTTCTTTGCTAATAAACCATAAATTTTGACACAGTTTATCTGCTTTGTTAACATTTTGAATTGGAAAAGGAAAAATTGTTTTTGGATCGATTGAATTCAAGTAATAGAGATGCATATGAAGATGATTTACTGATGCATATGCTTGGATTGAATTGAAACCAATGATTATATTTGTTGAAACTGAAAGTAGCATGAGATCGACAGCAAGTTTTATTGAATCAATATTGAGAATTTGATTTTGGTTGGAATGAAGTTTTGGAACAATTAAGCAGTGTCCATACTCTATAGGACTATTATTAATGATTAAAAAGTCATCATTTAAATTTTGATTCTCATCCAAATGGCGTATTTTAAGCACAAATTCTTGGTCGTTTATTTTGTTAAAATTAAATTTTTTTTCGTCAAAAGGTTGATTAATGCCTAATTTAACTTGAATTTGAGAAGGCCTTTTTTCTGAATACCTTTTTGAGTTTTTCTAAACATAAAAAAAAATGATTCTTGTTTTTTGAATTTCTGTTTTAAATTGACTTGCTTGAATTATAAACTTGTGTCTTCCTGACAATATTCTTGTAGGTAAAGGTGTCTCCAGTTTAAATTTGAAGATACCGTCTGTGTTCATCAACCGATTCCATTCACTCGACAAATATTTGTCGAATTGAGAGTCAATTTTTGTCCTGGTATCAAAAAAATTTTCCACATCGCAACATGTATATTCAAAATTTTTCATTTTTTCATCTAATCTTAGTCGTAGAGCATAATTTTCAAAATACATAAATAAAATATAGAAATGATTATTTTTAAAACAGTTAAATAAATTTGTCTTTGATTTTTAAGATAAAAGAAATTAAAATAATTTTTAGCAAAGTATTTAATTTAATAGGAAATTTCAAATGATCTAACTTATTTACCAGAATTTTTCTCTATAGATTTTTTAATTTAAATATGAGTATTTATTCTCAGTTAACTGAGAATCTCACTTGGGATGTTATGTAGTATCAACGTGTAAGATGTGAAATTAAACTCCAAATAGTTTCAAATATTGAATTAAACAATTAGGTTATGATCTGTCTCAGCAACGAGACTCATGACCATTCAAGCCGAGAGTCGCGTAACAATCATTACATGATTAGAGAACCAGCAAGAACTAAAATAATTGAACATGAAAACATGAGTAATTTTTTACTTTTTTGTTTATTTTTTTAAATAATGCAAGATATGAAACCTTCAATAAAAAGAGAAACAAGAGGATTACCCTTTTTTATTTCAAACGCTAAAATATACCGTTTTTTGATTTTTTTAGTAAAATTGCTTGAATTAAGTTAATTTGTTTCCGATGAATAAAAAATGAATATGTTTTAAGTATAATTGACACTTTTTATTAATTTTGTAATTTATATTTAAAAATAATCCTACCTTCAGTATTTTTGCTACTAAATTGCATATAAATAACATAAGCGATAATTGTATGCCTTTTATAAAATTTTAACTTTACTGCATACTTTTTAATTTGCAAAGAACTACAAGGATTTTCTGAAAGCATAATTATTTATTTTTTTTTCATATTTTTTTAATCTGCCTCGAGCTAATGCTTCTTCAGAAATTAATTTCTAATAGCCTTTTATGTACAACTCAACTGCTGGTATATTTTTTAAAATAACCCTGCATAGATTTAATAATTTACTTGTACTATGCAAAAATTATTAGCTACTTTAAATTAAGACCTAATGTTTTTAAAAAAAATTACCAATTTTAATTTTTAAACACTAAAGGTGGGCATAACATCTTTGTCTTTCGAAATTGAAAGAAAAAGTACTTATAATTTTCAATTATGCATGCAACTTATTTATATATTTTTAGATGAAAATAAATTTATTTTTAAAAATGAGTTCCAAAGAATAGGATGAAATTTGAAGATTTTAAAAAAATTAAAAAATTACGGAATTAAAAATTCAATAAAAAACAACTCAAACTCTAAGTGTAAATAATATAATTAGTGTCTTTGAAATTGAAAACAAAAAAACATTGATAAATTCATATCAAATTTTTTAAATTTTTTTACATAGTCAATAAAGATCAAATTAATATTATTATAAATTGATAGCTTGAATGTTGCAAATTTCAGCATTGATCGTTTGATCACAAAACTATT
>PJRA01000288.1:49381-62573 GCA_016987375.1 Brachionus koreanus
AAAAAAAAAAGTTTAATTTATTTTTTATATCAATAAAATCGATAATTAAATTGAATTCTAATGATGTTTTATTTTTTGTCTTTTAGTTACATAATAAAGATACGTTTTTTTTGCTAAGATTGTAAAAAATTGTACAAAAATTTAAATTTTCTTTTGTAAAATTATTTTTTAATTGAACAAGAATTTGTTATTAACATTTAATTCGATCAATCCGACTTGGACAAATTTTCGACAGGTTGATCTCGACTAAGCCGCATTAGTCAGGCAAATGGCAGCCATGATGGCTGATATGCAGCGGAAGACCACGAGAATAACGACGATGCCAGCTACATCTACATCGATGGAGGCAACAGGTTTCCTACCGACGGAAACCAAGGTAACACCTTTTACTACTACAGGGAATTCCCCAAACTATAGGATTATGGCCGAGGAACTAAGGAACATCTTAGTACCTAAGTCCTCCTCTCATCTTAAGGCAAGGGACTACTAGTGTTGGTAATCGACTCCAATCGATTGGGAAAGTTAGAAAATCGACTAATTTTTTTTAGTTGATTATTAAATCGATTTAATATTTTTTAGTTGATTATTAAATTAATTTGGAGGCCTCCAAGAGTCTTCAAGAGAAGCCAGAAGTCGCACCAAGAGTCGGGTGCGATTTCTATAACTTAGCAAGACTTTCTCCGTACGTCCGATGCATTTTAACATCCAACGTCCTCTCTCCCACAGAGTCCAGACCGGCGTACACAAGCATACATAGGTGGGAATTTGGTCGTCCAGTAGTTAGGAAATATTTATGTCATTTTTAGATAAAAATGAACACAAGGAAGAACATAAAGACTTAGAAAAATATGGTTGTTTGTATTCGCATATTTTTTTAAAGAATAAAGTAAATTAATTAAGTTTTGTTTTGAATGATCATTTATTTATTTATTTTAAAAATAGTTTAGGCGAAGCCTTGGCCGGTTGGAATAGAGACTTTGTCCTTCCTTTCAGCCACATGATTGATTTTTGATGCTGCACAATGTTGCAAAATAACAAAAAGTTAATTTAGAATGAGTTTAGCGTTTAAATTTTAAAATGTTAGAAAAGAAATTTACAATTGATATTAATTTATGTTAAAGAATTAAAAACTCATTATGTTAACTTTAAGTTGAATGAATCTATGAAATTGGTGCTATATTAAGGAAAAAATCGAACGGAGTAGTGAATTTTTTTTGGTTATTTACATTGTAATTACGCAAATCTTCATGAATTTGACTGTGGGTAAGACGACTAAGAACGAAATTTTTAAATAATTTATTGTATCTATTTTCTAGCAATTCAATTTTCATATTTTTGTGTATGTCGGCTATTCTGGTTTTGAATGGGAAAATTTTGATTGAACGTAGAATGCGATTCTGGAGTTTTTGACAATCGGGTAGCACTTTTTTAAGCTGAGTTTTTTATGGCGATAAAAATGAAGTCTAATTGTGATCGGATAAAAATGATAGAATGATCATTTAATCTCTTATTTAGCACCATTTTAATTTTGTTATAACAATTCACACGAACAAACAAAATTCGGATACACAAACTAGATTAATAATTACCCATAAAAATAATGACATATTTGAAACTTTTTTTGGTATAGACTCTGACACTAAAGAATCCAAAAAAAAAATGTATGTCAATTTTTTAAAATAAACTAAAATCTCACTACCAGACAATTTAAGCAAAGAAAGTAAGTCATAATTTGTCAAAATAAAAATTTAATTTAAAATTTTTTTTTAAAGGAATTGATTTTATTATAAATAATCGAATAAATTCTAACAAAATTGATGAACTTTTACAAAGTAAAAATTTAATTTTAAAATTTCAGTATCTAAAATTTTCCATAAGATTTCATAGACAAAGAAACAGTTCAAAATACACCATCCTCTGGATTTTTATGGGACTCCGAACATTGGTCTTTTGAAGGATATTTAATAAATCAGAAAAGACCGAATAATTTAGCAAGTACAATGATTAATTTAACTGGTAATTTAAATTTTTAAATATTATTTTCTTAATTTATTAAAAAAAATATTAATAATTTTATTAAGATTGCAAAATAATAAAAGAAAATGGAAAAAATGAACTTTTTTTTTAAAACATTCTGGAATCATCACTCACTGCCTGGAGTTCCAAAAAACTATTACGATCCTTTATGGGTTTGGGCCGGCGATATGCTATCATCAAAGAGAAAAAGAGAAGATGATGAACCTGACTGCAGAAAACTTATTAATGAATGTTTAAACAAAAAAACAAAAAGAATTAAAGGAAAATGTTTGAAATGGCTTGAAGAAAATCATTTAATAATATGTCAAACTGTTGAAGAAAACTAATGAAAAAGAATAAAATATGCAGTAATATTTAAAGAAAATAATATTTAAAAATTTAAATTACCATTTACATGCCTTATGCCGTTCATTAAATGATTTAGAAATAATTGATTATCTAAATCTCACATTTAAATTTCTTGTCAGAAATGAAAAAGTTGCCATTTTTCCAATTAGAACTATGATTTATCTATGTTCGACTAATTTTTTGAAAAATATAATTAATAAGGTTAATAAAGAAATTCCAACACAAGTCACCGAAATTAATTTTGATTTACGTAAGAGATTTATTAAGTCATTCATCATGCTTCAAACATGTAAAACTTTCCCAATGTTCTGTGAATGTTTGAAAAATATTAAAAACGTTTTTGCAAGAAAATTTCGTGATGATGATGTGAAAAGTTTGGCTGTTCTTTCAAGGGACCAATTAGAATTTGATATAGAATCACAGTTAAAAATTGAGATTTTCGAGAAGGATGACAATTAAAGAAAAAAAAAAAAATAGACAGATTTTTTTTATAAAAAATGATACTGTAAATTTTTATAGAGAATCGCCATTCAAAAATTACTTCGAAAATTTATTAGAAGAAAATAATTGTAATGAAGGCTTAGAAAGAAGTTGAAAAAATCATTATTAATATCCAAACTTTTTCGAAATAATAAAAAAACAACTACATATTGTCCCATTTTGGTCGGGCTTATTATTAAATCATTATGAAGTAATTTAAAAAGATTAACAAATAACATTGTCGAAAGATGGTTTGGCTATTTTAAGAACAAGATTCTTGACTTAAATAAACGAGTCAGAAACTCAAGACTTTTTTATTTAAACGAAATAGCTACTCCGTTACATTTTTTCATAAAAGAAAGATTTCAGAATTTTTATGAAGATAGTTTCAATATAATTATGCAAAATTTAAAAAAAAAAAAATTTGAGCAAAATACCAAGGCTTCAAAAAGAAAATTATTCATTTAAACCAGTTAAAAAATCAAAGCGGTGATTATTACAAATATGGTTTTTCTTTTATTAAAAACGAATCTGAAAATGTCATTGAAAAGATTTACAAATTAAAAGTAAAGATTTGGACTATCTTGATTCTTCTGACAAAACTAATTATTTTAAAATATTTAAAAAATTTATGAATTAATTTAATTATTTTTAGTTTGTATCGACCAAAATTCCGAACCTGAAAATTTTGATGAAGAAATGTTAGAGCAAGATTTTTCTAATCAAGAAATTGCAATACTTCCTAATTGTGATGAAGAAAATTTTGACTTCAATTTTGATAATATTTTCTATTATAAAATTGAAGAGATTTTGATTATGAGGAGTGATGTGAAGAGCCTTCTTGAGAATGAATGGTTAACAGCTACAGTAATTGTTTTATTTAATTTAATAATTCTCTACCGAATTATAAAATTCAATTAAAACTTTTAACACTAGAAGCACCGACCGGTCAAAATGACCGGTTTTTTTTCTTTTTCTCTTCATTAAAAATTAAGAATTAAAGCTAACTAAATAAAATTTGATGTACTAGATTCACAAAGCATTTAAAGCAAGTTTTTAGTATGGGAGTATGTAAAAATTCAAGATTTAACCGAAAAAAAAGGTATACTACCAAGAATCCCCAACCGGTCAAAATGACCGGTTTAAGCTTTTTTCATCTTTAAGTGTTTTTTTATTATCATCAAAGTGTAATTTTCGTTAGAAAAAATTAAAAAAAACTTTTTAAAATGGTTTTTAATTTATAAATTACTTTTACAAAATAATGTGTTTCAATTTTGAACATGCTTTGACTAAAAATTCATGTTCTTTGAGCCAATAATTGCATAATAATTATGTAATAGCATATGGTTGAGACATTTGACTTAAAACTTCTGATCCATCGAAGGATAAATGGTTCGAAATGAGACAAAATCAATACACCAAAATTAGAAATAGAATAAGCTTCAACAACAAGAGTGGACCAACTTCATACGCAATAAGAAGAATTGATTCAAGTGTCTTGTCTGCTTTTTTCGTTATATTTGATCAAACAATCATCAAAACAATTATTAGCCATACAAATGAAGAGGCTGAACGAAACAAACATAGTTTTAGGTTAACTGAAACCGAACTGCTATTGTTTATTGCCGTCCTTTTTTGTAGAGGTGTATTTTGCCCTAAAATGAGTTTAAAGCTAATGTGGTCAACAAAGTATTCAATTCCTATGGTCAGATCATTGTGTAGTCGAAACAAATTTTCCTTGATTATGAAGTTTTTAAGATTTGATAGCAAAAGTCAGAGAAAGAGCAGAGTTAAGGAGGATAAATTTACGCTTATTAGATCGATTTGGGATCGGTTCATTAACAATTCAATTTTAGCTTACAATCCGGATAAGTATTTGACAGTAGATGAACAACTGTTGCCGTGCAAATGTCGTTGTTGCTTTATACAGTACATTAAGAGCAAGCCTGACAAGTTTGGAATCAAATTTTGGATGCTAGTGGATGTTGTGACGAAGTATGTTTGTAATGCAATTCCGTATCTTGGAAAGAATACGATGAAAAGCAAAAGTGATTTACAGGGTGAATATGTAGTTAAAAAATTAATAGAACCATTTCAGAAAAGAGGTCATTGTATTGCAAGTGATAATTATTTCAGTACGATTAAACTAGCTAGAGAACTGCTAACGCTAAAGACCCTGTTTATTGGCACAATTCAGAAGAACCGAAAAGAATTGCCAGAAATCCCAAAATTGAAACTACATGAAACAAAATTTTATGAAGACAAAGATGGGATTCTTTTGACAGTCTACCAATGTAAAAAAGACAAAAGTGTAGTTTTAGTTAGTACAGACCATGAACAGGCTCTGGTTCCAACAACTGAATTTAATATGGAAAAAAGAAAACCAACTGTTGTATTGACTTACAACACCAAAAAAGTTGGAGTTGATTCGGTAGATCAAATGAGCAGGCAATATAGTACTAGAGCTCCAACTAGAAGATGGCCAGTAGCTGTATTCTACAACATGCTTAACCTTGCTGTTATCAACTCGTGGATTTTATACAAACAAGTTAATTTGTCGAAAATTTCGAGACAGGATTTTATAATAAGTTTAATTGAGGAAATATTGGCTTATTCAGAAGGAGAAAAAAAAACTCCAACAACACCTTCTACAAAACGAAGAAGAGAAAGCAACCAATCACCTGTTCAACCAACAACACCAAAGTCAGCACGAAAAACATGTCAAATCAGATTATGTAATGAGAATAAGGCTGCTGAAATTTGTAGCAAATGTAAACTTTTTACTTGTGGTTCATGTACTTCGTCTAAACTTGTAACATGTAAGAATTGTGAAAAATAGTCAAGATTACCACAGCAATTCAGAAGAAACTTAAGATTAATCTTTTTTAAAAATAAAACATTGAACAAAAAACTTTTGTATTTTTTATTTATATATGATATTATAGCAAAAACAGGTTTAGTTTTTATTAATTCTTTGCTAATTTCAATTACCGGTCATTTTGACCGGTCGGGGATTCTTGGTATAAAAAATTTCGGTGCTTCTAGTGTTAAAATGCCCATTAATTTTAAATTTTGTATTATTCGAAACTAAAAAAATTATTTAAAGATTCTCGAAGCATATGCAAAAATTGTCTCAAAAAAATCAAAAAAGAAAATTGCTTTAATTTCCTCATTTTATTCAACTGAGATTAGTTACAATGGATTGACAAAATCAAGTCACAAAATTCAAGTATTAAAATTTTTGAATTTAATCAATTTTTTTTTAATTAACTAACAAAATTCTTTAAGATTGATAAATCTGATTTTATGATAGGATTTTTTAATGAAAATCGGAACCATTGGAGTTTAGTAAGAATAAACTTAAAAAATCTAAATTTCGATTACCTGGACCCATTGGGGGAAAAGGAAGATATGAGATTATTATTTTTCAAAAATTGGAAGTAAATATAATTAATCATTTTTTCAGTTAGATAAATTTTTATTAATTTTTTTTTTAAAGTAATTATTTTGCGAATAACTATAAGAAAAATTTGAAATTGAACAAAAAAATTGAACACACTCTCCAAAGTGATACAATTAACTGTAGCGTATATGCATGTTTTTTTATGGAACAAATGATTGAAAATAAAACATTGTTTTTTAAAAATAATAGGGCAGATTTGACTGCGCTTAGACAAAAAATCAATAAAAATTTAAAAAATTTTGGAGGTCAATTATTTTGTTCATTATGTGGTGTTAATATCAAACAAAAAGACGAATTTATTACATTAAAATGCTGGCACAAATTTAACCTTCCTTGTTCATCTCCCAATTTAAATAATCAAAAATTGATTAAATTAATAGAATCAATTAATAAGTGCCCTATTTGTTTTAAATAAAGTCCATTTGAAAAAAATGTTTTTATATAAATAATTAATCCTTTTACGAGGATTTTTCGGAACAAAAAAGTAAAAATAATTGATTATATTTTAATTCGAATTTTGGGTTTACATGTGTAAATTAAAGTTTCAGATTTGGTTTAAATTAATATCATTATGAAATTTAATTTTTATATTTAATAAATTTTTATTTAAATTAATAATACATAATAACATAATAGATACAAATATTTATTGTAATTTTGAATAAAAAAGTAATAAAACATTTAATCAGCAAATTAACAAAGTAAATTTTTTTTAAAATTTGTCGTGAAATTACAGTATATAAAGAGTAAAAGATTTTATTTTATTAAACATAATTGGTTTTTCAGACGTTATAATGTTATAAATTTTTGCACATACAAAAACTTTACTCTGCCAAAACTTTTCATTTTTTTAAATGATTTTTATATTTAATTTTTTTTATGTTGTTTGTGCTGTAATTTTTTTACTAAATTTTCAGATTGCCTCTATAGAGTTTTTTGTTTTAATTAAATTAAAATGGTAAACTTAATTTGACTGTTTTAAAAAAATTAATTATTAAATTTTTAAAATATTTATTGAAATTATCTAAATAAAATAAGTGATCTATTTAAACACCAAATTTTTATTTTTTTTCGTGAAGTCTTTTTGATATTTATTTATTAATTTTATTAATTAATTATTTCAATTGATAAAAATTTATCTTTAAAGGCGATTTTTGTTCTTTAATTAAAATCATGAAATTTAAATTAAAGTCAAACACAAGTTATTATAATTTTTATATATTAAAAAGATTCAAAAATTTTTATTTAAAAAATTATCTATAACGAGAAATCTTCAAAATGAGTTTTCAAAAAAATCCAAGAAAATCCAAGAAAATCAAAGAAATCAAAGATAATCCGAGAAAACGACAACAAGAAAGTACTGAAAATAATTTCTCAAATGAAGAGCGATTTTCGAAGAAATATCAATTAGGTTTTTCACCTGATTTTATTTCATTAATGGAAGATAACGTATCTACTGATTTTGACAATTAAAATCAAAATGATTTTAAAAGGAGTATATTGGTAAAATTTAATAATAATATTTTTAATTAAATCAACAGGCTTTCAAAGGAAAAATCATTAAAAGCAATTGAAAATGTTTCAAAAAGTATACTGAATGTTTTTGGCTGTAAATCTATTCAGAAAAATCTAATCGCTTCTGGATCAAAACAAGTGAATTAAAAAAATTTCAAATAAATTTTTTATAATATTTGTTAACTAAAGACGGGACCAAATTCTTCAACACCGAAAGAAAATTTGAGTTTTGTGAATGAACCAAATACAAACATTTTTGAAATTGATTCAATGAATGGACAATTTTTACCATCAAATATTTTAATTAGACACAAAGATGATGAAATTATAAAATTGAATAAAAATTGGAGGATCAAATAAGAGATTATCGTTTTTTACAAAACGATATACTAATTAGAGGTAAATATATTTTTGATTTTTAGTTTCATTTGTAAAAGACTAATAAACAAAAAAAGAATAAATATAAAGGAAAATGCGATGAAATTCGACTTCTAATGGAACGAGATGAAAAACTAGAGGAAAATATGTATCAACAAGTTCAAAATCTAAAACAGACTTTGATTGATAAGTAAATTTTAAAAATAATTTAATTCAAATTAATATATGCAAAAAAAAGGGAAAAAAAAATTAATGAAATGAAAAATGAAAAAGACATGAGTTTTTACGATATTCAGGCCAAAAATATAGAACTTGAGAATGAATTGAGAAAAGTGGATACAAGAAGAAAATGCCCATTTGATAAGAAATGCAAAAGTGAGGGGAAAATAAATCTAAGGTATAAATCTCATTCAACTATTTTTTCCTGTCCGTTTTATAAAAATGTAAGAGTTTTATAATACTAATTTATCGATATATTAATTGAGTAAAAAGGATCAAGATGAAATAGATGATATAAAAAGTAAGGCGGATCTGATAAGAGGAGAAATTGAACGATTAAAAAAAAAAAAATACAGGATGAACAGGACAATAATAAAGAATTAGAACTAAACAATCAAAAACTTTATTCAACGACCAAAAACTGTAAATTTTTTTCAAAATATTTCAACAAAAAAACTTATCTTGTTTATATTTAAGGCGCCTTTCAGTCGAAAAGACTGATCATTTTAAAAAAAAATATTGAGCTTGAACAAGTAATAGCTCAATCAAACAAAAAAAACAATGAGTAATATTTTAGATTTTTATTTCTAATTATTTCTAATGTTTTTCAATTTAGTGATATTCAAATTATCAATACAAAAAAAAATTCTTGTCCCTTTAAAATTTGTGGCGGTTTGGGGAATAAGGATCCATCTAAGACTAGACACTTAAAGTTTGAAAAATTCACTTGTTCCCAAATATTTAAATCCATAAATTTTTTTTAATAGAGGTAAAAATTGCCCATTTACGGACGAATAATTTAAAACAACCGGAAATAATTCTATTTTGCATTCAAATGGGCATAATTATGCTGATGGAAACGCATGCAAAAAGATTTCAGATTTAGATGAAATTAAGGTAGCTTATTTTGGTGAGGATAGTAATAGAGATTCTCCTGAAGAAGAAGACCAAAGTTTTTTTTTTATTTTTATTTAATATTTAAATTTTATTTTAGAAAATTTTCGCAAACATTCGGAGAGATTGAATATTTTTAGATCTCTTATGGTTTTATTTTCAATTTTAGTCATTCCTTTTAAACTAAATTATCTTTTTAGAATCAAGTGAACAATGATCCAGTTATTTGGGAATGGAATGGTAAAGGAATTGCTAATGGAAGACCAGTTTATGTTGGTTCTCGCGGGAGCCCATATTATTTGACCCCGGGAGGCAACCGCATTTATGTTTCTAAGAAAATTGGAAACATTAATATTTATGATAATCTGATGGAAACTTGTTAATTTTTTTTTTTATTTATTTTGATACCGAATTTTAATTAAGAAATTTAAAATTTAGGTGAAAATCGAACAAGAAACCTGATATTTATAATTGGAATGTAAGATATTTTTTATCTGTTGAATTTAGAGGTTTTGTCTCATTTTTTAGGATCATTGAAGCTGTGATTCTTTAAATTGATTTCTCAATTTTCTAAAAATTTCTGAGATTTAAAATAAAGGTGAAATCAATTATTGATTCAAAGGTTCATTACGAACAAGTATCCTTTATTTAATCGATAATTTTTTGAAAATATCGGAAATTTTTAAAGAATCCTGAATGAAATCGATTCTTAAGAATTGGACATTTCCTCTTTTTCTTCATATAAAATTTATCTTACAAATTTATTTTCAAAAATATCAGGTTTTTTTCTTTCGATTTTTTCTAAACTTTTAAATTTCTTAATTCTGTAAATATTGACATTTTTTTAATAAAAACTTAAAAAAAATTGAATATATAAAATATTTATGATCTATTTTGTGGCATTCTTAAATTTAATTTCCATTTTGCCTTAATTTACCTTTAATGAAGTCATTTAATGTTATTTAGCATAATTTCTGCATGTAACGTCCTTGAATAATAAAAACCAAAATATTTTAGCAAATATTTTTCAAAATTTATGAGATATTCTTAAGTTAATATTACACAATATATTAACATTTTTTTTGTTCTGACTATTAAAAAAAAATTTTAATTTATTAATTAATAAAAGTTAGAATTTTTTCTATTTTCTTTTTTTTAATGCAACTTAGTTTGTTGCACAATTATTAAGCATTTTTATTCAAATACGTTTTTTTTTCATAAAATTAAAACATCAATTTGATAATTGTACTAAAATTTTGTTCTGAAATTCACAAAACCTAGAAAAGTCGCCACTGATTTTAATTCTAAGACTCAAAGGGTAAGTATATTGGTAATGAGATATCTCCAAAAAAAGGTTTAGAGTCTCATAAAGCGGTCAGAAAACCGCTTCTTAACATAAAAGATAGACAAAAAAGATTTAAGTGGTGTAAACAGAGACTTAATTGGACGCTTAATGATTGATTCATAGTTATCTTCAGTGACGAGTTGAATTTTGAAGTCCCATCCTAAATTTTGAAGTCCCATCCTAATTTTTGTATGACAAAGCTACAAAACAGTTGAGATTTAGCTGGTATATGGGGATGCATTTCTTACAAAGACACTGCTATATGCAACATTTATAAAGGAAGAATTAATCGGCAAAATTTAAAGGGTAAATACAAGCTTTGTATCACCCATACTTAATTTTTAATTTAACACGGGAACTCCAAGTTAAATTTTTGTATTTAATGATCTCTGAATATGAATCAATAGGTGGTCGGTTCGGACTCAAATAAGAAGAATATGCTTAGGTTCAGGGGTAAACTTAGTAACTACTTAGCTAATGCAGGTATCCTCTTATGGCTGAGAAACTTTTTTGTAAACATCCAAATCCAAGCTTTTTATTTTGTTTGATTTGAAATTTATGTTACTATAATTAAGTCTGGATGGGGATACAGGACCTGGGTGAGAAAAGAGCTTTTATGTAAGAAATGTGACGAGAAAAATTAGTTGGTATTTAATTTTGTCTAAAAAATAAATTTTTCATTTTTTTTATAATTTAAAAAAATTTTCGTAATAAAATATATATTTATTTTTCTAAAAATCTCAAAAAAGTCATTTGACTTTATTCAGTGCTTCTAGTTAGAATAAATTTCCGTGCTTCTAGTGTTAATAGAAGTATATGAATATCAATCATGAAGTTCTTATTTAAATTTAAAACAAATTCACAAAATAAAAACGAAAAAATCTGAATTTTTTATAAATTCTAATTGACTTTATTTTAATATTAAAATTTTCATAGACCATATTGAGCCCATTTTCTAATTTCTGCATATAATGTATTTCCTGGGCATTCCGTAGATGACGAATCTCGATGGCCTCTCAAAGAATAAGTTTGTCTAATTTTTCCCAAAGATATTCCACATTCAATCAAATTCTTAACAGCATTTAAGGCCAAATTATTTGGCAATCTATTTGTAAAATCACCAATAATACAAATACCAATCGAATTAGTATTGAATCCAGGTGCGTGTGCACCAACTCTACTCCATCCTCTTCCTTCGTATACATTTCCATCTTCGCCCACAATAAACGAGTAGCCAATATCATCCCACTTGTTTGTATCCATGTGCAAAATTTGATAACTTTTGACTAAATTGATACAAGAAGATTTGGTTGTACAAGCAGCTGTGGCTCCGTGATGTATTACTACATATGGAACTGGATTCGACATAGAAGAACTTCCAATTGGAGTTCGTGCTCCCCATTCAGCTCGACTCACAATGTTCGGGCAAGCTTTTTAATAAACAATAGAAAATTAGATTGAAAATTTTCTATTTGGTCTAAAGTTACAAGCTTTTGTAGTTGTAAAAGTCAAAGCAATTATTAAAAAAGTTAAATTGATCATTTTGAATTTTGAGACAGAATAAAAACATAATTTTATTTTATAGTCTATTTAAATGATAAAAAAAACGCTTATTCTAAAACATATGTTAAAATCAAGTTTCTATTCGCCTTTGCATTTGAATCAAATAAAATCATGTTTTTTGAACTTTTTGGAAAAAAAATTCAATATATACAAGAGTTTATAGAAATTTTTTATGAGCTAAGGTTTAAAAAAAATCAATTTGATTCTGATAAGATATTAGATAAAATTTCTAACACAAATTTTTATATTAGAAATCTGAAAAATCATTTATTTAAAAAATTTTAAAATGTCACAGTTCAAACTTTTTTAAGAGCTAATGTTATTTAAAAATTGATTACCAAAGTAAATTTTTTATAAAAAAAATATTCTAAATTTGCAAAATTAAGCAAAAATGGAACAGAATGATACAGTACTGCCCTAAAATATGTTTGGCTTTTTTTTTAAATTTAGATTTTATTACACATTTATTACAAATTTAAATTAAATTAAATTTTTTCTAAAAATAAAAATTTAAAAATTATTTTCAATTATTCAAAATTTAAAATTGTAAGCTTTTGGCAAAAATAAAATTTTATTAATTATAATTTTGGGAAAAAATACACATTTCATTGCATACTTCATAAAATGAATTTCTCAGTATCTCAGTGAACTAGAATACGATGAAAAGATAGCAAAAACAGCTTCTAATGACGCTTTTCGAAAGTAAATTCATTTTAGAAAAAGATATAAAAAAAAAATTTTAATTCAAAATTACAAATTGTAATGTTTACATTATTACCCTCGTGTTCATCTCTATTTTACAAGTATTGGTGCAATTTTTTATCGGGTGGTATTTAATCGATCTCTAGAATTACTTAAATGATCTCCAAAATAAATCTCTATAATTAACTATTTGATACCTTAAATTAATTATTTGATAACACGTATTAATATTTATGATCTCTATTCAT
>PJRA01000288.1:63806-78359 GCA_016987375.1 Brachionus koreanus
TTTAATTATTTTAAGGTATCAAAAATAATTAAATAAAGTGATCAAAAATTTTTGGAGATCATTTAAGTAATTATAGAGATCGTTTAAATTTATCCCTTTTTTATCCTCCTTCTTTACTTAAACACTCATTATTAAGTTATTTAACTAAACCAAGTAAATTAATTTATCTTTCAAGAACGGACTATAAGAAAAAAAGAATATATTTTTAACAAGAGCAAGAAACTTTCAAAAAGTTCTATATTTCTTATGTAAAGTTCCTAAAATTTTTTTTTTCGGCTAGGGGGTCTGAAACTTTAGAGTCTTATACATATAAAGTATATATTATTTAAGGTTATTTATCTCAAAATTTTATTTAACTAATTTACTCGATCGACACATTTTATGATAGAGAATTAAATGCTCTATATTCTGAGCTGGATATCTTGAAAAAAAAAGTTTTTTCGGAATCTACTTTTTTCCAAATCATTAACCAATATTTTTTTATACATATTCCAAAATTAGACAAAATTCTGAACAAAATTCTTTAGTTTTACTTTTTTTATTTATTTAGTTTAAAAATTTTTAATGTCTCTCTAATTAATTATACCAATGAATTTGTTATTTTTAAATGTTGTTGATGAGTTGACTTTGTTTTACTTGAAAAATTAATGGCTTTAGGACTTCACACTAAGGACATTGTGAATTTTCATACAAAATTTTCAATACAAAAATTAAAAAATTTTATAACTTTTGTTCTAAAGGACCAAATTTGTTCTACTGTTTAAACAAAGTGAAACAACTGTTGTTTCATCTACTGCTGAAGTCTGCAAAATCTCTGCAAAATTTCAATCGATATAAAAATATTGAAAATAAATCGGAATCAATTTGCAGAGATTTTGCAGACCTCCGCAGTGGGTGAAACAACAATTGTTTCACTTTGTTTCAACAGCAGAACAAATTTGGGCCTTTAGAACAAAAGTTTTAAAATTTTTTAATTTTTGTATTGAAAATTTTGTATGAAAATTCACATTGCCCACACTAAGTTGATTTCTTATAATAAGCATCAACTGACCTCGAAAATTTTCGCACTAATTTTTTAAAAATTTCTGCAGAATTTCAAAGCTTTTAGACCTCATGAAAAAGGCATAAAATTAAATAACCTTAAATAATATATACTTTATATAAGGTTGTAAAGTATCAGACACCCGTAGCCAAACAAAAAAACTTTTAGTCTAAAAATCAAAGGGCTTTTAGTAAGGTGCATTATTAATTACACACAATTCAAAACCTTATAACTTAGGAATGGTAAAATCAAAATTTTTTTTTATATAATCCTCATTTTAAAAAATTAAAAATTATTTTTGTTTTAGAGACAACAAACCGTTGTCAGCTATAGATCTCAATTTTATCTTAATAACACCCAACATCAGCAATTGTAAAAAGTTTGAAACAATTTTTTTTAACATAATTCAATGCGTCAAATTGTTGTTGTTCTGTTGTTGCTTCCCAACCTTCATCATAGACAATCTGTGCCAAAATATCTTAAAAATTAGTCTTCCATTGCTTGTGGACTATTGGAGGATTAATGTCTTTTGATACTATTTGTTTTGCAGATGAAGCAAAGTGAAACGACTGTTGCTTCACCTATTGCGTAAGTCTGCAAAATTGCCATATTGCGAATTATTTTCAATATTATTATATTGAGTGGATTTTTACAGAATTTGCACATGTTTTGCACAATAGGTGAAACAACAGTTGTTTCACTTTGTTTCATTTGCAAAACAAAAGAGCTAAAAGATTTTTTACTTAATGTATTGGAAGTTTCATTCCATTTAATTTTAACATTTTCATTAAAAAAAAATTAAATTTCTTAAAAAAACTTGTTGCTTAAAAGTCATGCAATATTATCACTGAAAAAGAAAAAAAAAGTTAAATTTATTATCAGTAATTAATTAAAAAAAATCAAGAAAGTTATTTGGATCAATCCTAAAGCTAAAAAAAATTGTTTTTTTAATTAAATTTTTCAGTCTAAACAAAACACTTTATTAACCTTTTTGGAATTGGATTGAAAATAGGCTTTTTCAGGCTTCATTTTATTTGCACTTCATTTGCATTACATTACATTTTTGATAAAATATTTAAATTAAAAAGAAAATTTTTTTATGTTTTTGTTTTAAAGTTATCAAAATTTGCGTCTTAATTTAAATTTAAAAATAAAAAATTTAAATATTACCTTAATATAAATAAAGTTTATCCTTGAAAAAAATATTTATTTTAATAAAATGAAAGATTTTAAACCTAAATATACAGTTGAGAAAAGTCAAGCCGTAAAAAACCTGGAAGCACTGTACAACGGCCAGGTTTTTGTTCCTAAATGGGTAGTTGCTTGCGGGGGCATTATAATGGCAGCATCAGTGTCAGTCTTTGTTGCTTCATTAGCCATATCAATTGATAAGAAACCGAATGGTTTGTACGAAGAAGACTGTTCAGGAAGAGCTTGTGAAACAACTCTCGGTCTTAAATGCATCAATAAAGTGTGTCTTTGTCCTGAAAAAAAATTCTATCTTGACAACTGTCGAGATTATTCAACACACAATGAACCATGTCGTAGCAATGATCATTGTAAGCAAGAGGAAAATTTAATTTGTGGCATAACTTTTAGATGTGAATGCAACGATGAGAATTTCTGGGACAGCAATATTAAAAAATGTGTAACCAGAAAAACATTCAATGAAGCATGTGATGAAAATCATTGCAAAACAAATCTTAATCTAGTGTGCAGTTCAGGCTTGTGTGCTTGTCAAAACAGTTCATTGTAATTTTTTTTGTAACTTCTAGCAAAAATGATTAAGTAAATGATCTAAATTTAAATTTCATAAAAATTTAAGAATTAATTTTTGTTTAAATTTTAAAAGTTTTTTAAATTCAAAAATTTATATGCTTAGTCCCAAGTTGAACACAGATACCGTAAACCCTTGCGATATCATACATAGAATAACTTTTGGTAATGACCACGCATTCAAAAAATGAAAATTATGAATTAAATTTGAGTTATGGTGCGGGTTCTTCAATAGTTAGGTTAACAAAAAAACTAAAAAATTAAATGAAATAATTAAAAATATTTTTTAATTGCCTCTAATTTAATTCATAATTTTCAATTTTTAAAGTCATTTATTTCACGCATGATATCACAAGGGTTTACGGTAACAAAGGAAATAATTTTAAATAACAACTGTATTAATATTGGCCACTTCTAGTCTAAACAAAAGAAGTAACAAGACTCCTTTTGTCATTTAATCAAAATTTAATAAATAGTTTCCAAATAAAAATTTATATAAGAAAGTATAAGTGATTTAAGAAATGAGTTATTTAAGATGTTTTTTTTTTTTTCAGTTATTTTTGAAGGCTAAGCTGTTTTTTATAACTGTTCTTTTATTATTTTATGCCTTTTATGATTTAATTTGGTGTCTAAAGCAACAAAAGAATAAATTTTAGAAAAATTCTCCAAATTTTTAACTAGTTATATATTTTTTCAATTTTTTAGTCAATACTGGAATGGATCTTTTTGTTCACCAAAAAAAACCTATGATCAAAGTTGTGCTTTATCAAATGAATGTTTGGACTCGGAAAACACTTTATGCCTAAGCTCTAAATGTTTTTAACAACAATTTTATGCTTTAGTTATTTTTTTAAAAGTTGTGTTTAGGTTCATGCAAAAGAGAAGAGTATTTTAATAAGTATGAATCAAAATGTGTAGCTAGACTAAATGAGTTTGAAACTTGCTTCAACGATGAGATGTGCTTAAATGCAATGTTTTGTTCGATTAGATTTGGTTGTCGTTGTCCAAGATATTACTTTTATGAGAATAAAACATCAACTTGTACTCATCAATACTTATTGAATTCAAGATGTGATAAAGACCACAATTGCAGAGAAGATTTAGGCCTGACGTGCCAAAATAACATGTGTGTTTGTTCAAATTCAGACTATACTTGGTCTCCAAATTCTTTCAAATGTAAACTCACTTATGCTAAAACAACTTGCAACACCAACTACGATTGCAATGATTCGGAAAATTTAATTTGCCAATCAAGTACCAAATGCAATTGTCCAACTAGTTCCGTGAGTGGAATGTGCGATTGTGTGAAGCTTCATAATAACGAAACATACTGGAATGGATCAAGATGCACAGAAGCAAAGAATTATGGATCATCTTGTTTAGCCTCATATGAATGTAAACGCTTAACACTAGAAGCACCGACCGGTCAAAATGACCGGTTTTTTTTCTTTTTCTCTTCATTAAAAATTAAGAATTAAAGCTAACTAAATAAAATTTGATGTACTAGATTCACAAAGCATTTAAAGCAAGTTTTTAGTATGGGAGTATGTAAAAATTCAAGATTTAACCGAAAAAAAAGGTATACTACCAAGAATCCCCAACCGGTCAAAATGACCGGTTTAAGCTTTTTTCATCTTTAAGTGTTTTTTTATTATCATCAAAGTGTAATTTTCGTTAGAAAAAATTAAAAAAAACTTTTTAAAATGGTTTTTAATTTATAAATTACTTTTACAAAATAATGTGTTTCAATTTTGAACATGCTTTGACTAAAAATTCATGTTCTTTGAGCCAATAATTGCATAATAATTATGTAATAGCATATGGTTGAGACATTTGACTTAAAACTTCTGATCCATCGAAGGATAAATGGTTCGAAATGAGACAAAATCAATACACCAAAATTAGAAATAGAATAAGCTTCAACAACAAGAGTGGACCAACTTCATACGCAATAAGAAGAATTGATTCAAGTGTCTTGTCTGCTTTTTTCGTTATATTTGATCAAACAATCATCAAAACAATTATTAGCCATACAAATGAAGAGGCTGAACGAAACAAACATAGTTTTAGGTTAACTGAAACCGAACTGCTATTGTTTATTGCCGTCCTTTTTTGTAGAGGTGTATTTTGCCCTAAAATGAGTTTAAAGCTAATGTGGTCAACAAAGTATTCAATTCCTATGGTCAGATCATTGTGTAGTCGAAACAAATTTTCCTTGATTATGAAGTTTTTAAGATTTGATAGCAAAAGTCAGAGAAAGAGCAGAGTTAAGGAGGATAAATTTACGCTTATTAGATCGATTTGGGATCGGTTCATTAACAATTCAATTTTAGCTTACAATCCGGATAAGTATTTGACAGTAGATGAACAACTGTTGCCGTGCAAATGTCGTTGTTGCTTTATACAGTACATTAAGAGCAAGCCTGACAAGTTTGGAATCAAATTTTGGATGCTAGTGGATGTTGTGACGAAGTATGTTTGTAATGCAATTCCGTATCTTGGAAAGAATACGATGAAAAGCAAAAGTGATTTACAGGGTGAATATGTAGTTAAAAAATTAATAGAACCATTTCAGAAAAGAGGTCATTGTATTGCAAGTGATAATTATTTCAGTACGATTAAACTAGCTAGAGAACTGCTAACGCTAAAGACCCTGTTTATTGGCACAATTCAGAAGAACCGAAAAGAATTGCCAGAAATCCCAAAATTGAAACTACATGAAACAAAATTTTATGAAGACAAAGATGGGATTCTTTTGACAGTCTACCAATGTAAAAAAGACAAAAGTGTAGTTTTAGTTAGTACAGACCATGAACAGGCTCTGGTTCCAACAACTGAATTTAATATGGAAAAAAGAAAACCAACTGTTGTATTGACTTACAACACCAAAAAAGTTGGAGTTGATTCGGTAGATCAAATGAGCAGGCAATATAGTACTAGAGCTCCAACTAGAAGATGGCCAGTAGCTGTATTCTACAACATGCTTAACCTTGCTGTTATCAACTCGTGGATTTTATACAAACAAGTTAATTTGTCGAAAATTTCGAGACAGGATTTTATAATAAGTTTAATTGAGGAAATATTGGCTTATTCAGAAGGAGAAAAAAAAACTCCAACAACACCTTCTACAAAACGAAGAAGAGAAAGCAACCAATCACCTGTTCAACCAACAACACCAAAGTCAGCACGAAAAACATGTCAAATCAGATTATGTAATGAGAATAAGGCTGCTGAAATTTGTAGCAAATGTAAACTTTTTACTTGTGGTTCATGTACTTCGTCTAAACTTGTAACATGTAAGAATTGTGAAAAATAGTCAAGATTACCACAGCAATTCAGAAGAAACTTAAGATTAATCTTTTTTAAAAATAAAACATTGAACAAAAAACTTTTGTATTTTTTATTTATATATGATATTATAGCAAAAACAGGTTTAGTTTTTATTAATTCTTTGCTAATTTCAATTACCGGTCATTTTGACCGGTCGGGGATTCTTGGTATAAAAAATTTCGGTGCTTCTAGTGTTAAGACAGGCAACTGTTTGTAATTCAAGCAATGTGTGTGCATGCTCAGACTATAAACTTTTTTTCTGGAATAATTGGAGATGTGTACATAAAAGACTTTTCAACCAATCTTGTTCAAATTCAATTGAATGCCGAGACTCTCAGCTAACTTTTTGCAATCAATCACGCTGTAAGTCTAAAATTTAAATGCAAAATGCCCAATTTTATTATTTTATTTTATTTAAAAAAAAAATATATATGCTCTTTACTTAAATCATAGGTTTAGTTGAGTTTATTGAATAAATACATAAGAAAATTAAATAGTTATACTTTTAAATAGTTTATTAAAAGGAAATTAAAAAACGATATCAATATTATTTTAATTTATAATTTAATCCAGATAAAATTTAAATTTTCTCCCAAAAAATAAATAAAATTCCCCAATTTATTAATATTATGCACAAAAAATTTAATTAACACCAAATTAAATAAAAGAACACTAATTTTTACTCATATTTGATTAAAACTTTACTTTTTATTTAATACAAAATACCCCAATTTTTTCTCTTTGACACTGATCAATTGAATTTTCTTTAACTAATGTAATTTGGGAAATAAAAAAATGCAGCTTTTTCTTAAAAAACAGTGGAAAATAAAATAAAATGTCTAGATCAGTCAGCATTTTAGAAAACTAATTTAATGATACAGCCGAAGACGCTGAAGCATTACCGAATGAAACACAAGTTTTAAACCCTGTTCATAAAGGCATCGAATTCAGTGAGTCAGATGTTGACGAAGAGAAACCTGTTTCAAAACGAACAAGATTGGAGGCAAACAATCTAGAAGTAATTGACAAACTAACAAAATAAAATTGTGTAATTAATGTGCAAATTAAGAAAAAACCCTACTGGACTTGTTCAAACATATATTTTTTTATTTTATTTATTTAAATAATAATTTAAGGGCGGTGACCCTTGGGAAGTTCAGAATGGTCTAGAACCTTCTTTTCAACCCCCATGCGGTTATAGAAATGTTTAATACAATTCAAGAGATATAGTTAAGAATTTTTGTACATAAACTTATTTACAGATTAATAAAAGATGAGAAAAGTTTAGTCTTGTTCAAAATCTAAAAAGTTATCAAAAGGTGTTTTGAATTTGTGAGTTGAGTTTGTTACATAGTTTTGAAGGTTGTTTGTGATAAGGTCATCTTGGTCTTTTGATAAAACGAATTTTATAAATAGTTTTTTTAGCCTTGTTTCTAGTAGATCGATTTTTAAAGTTTGATGTATAGTCTCTGTCGAGGTTTTAAATGGAAAACGTCTGATTGATCGGAGGATTTTATTTTGAAAAATTTGAAGGTCTTTTGATATTCTTTGGGTGCCAGTGTTTAGAATAACGTGGGAATAGTCGAGTGTTGATCGAATTAGAGAATTAAATATTATTTTGCTCAGTTTGATCTGATTTTTTAGTTTTATCGATTTGATTTTTTGTATCATTTTCACTTTTGGCATGAGTTTTGTTTTGATGTTTAAGAGATGTTCTCGGTAATTGAGTTTAGGATCGATTTTAATACCAAGGAATATTGGATACGGGTCAATTGGACTGTTTGAGTCATCAAGTGTAAGATGAAGATCGTATTTAGTTTTGTAGTTAGATCTGTAGCCAGTTGTCGTAAAAGTGGTATGAACTGTTTTCATTTTGTTAATCGTTAAACCGTTTGTTATACAAAAGTCGTTAATAGAGTTGATTGCTTTCTGGAGATGAAATTTGATGTCTTTCTTTTTACTTCCGGTGAACCATATGGCTAAGTCATCGGCAAAGAGAGCGTGTTGGACTTCGGGAGGGATATGTTTTGCTATGTCGCTAAAGTATATGATAAAAAGGGTTGGAGAAATACATCCAAACTAATCTATTAGTTAAACATTTTTATATTCAAACATATATGGAAAAAATAAAAAAGAATACGTGTACGTTTTATTAAATTTTTATTTTATTTTCACGCATTTAAAAAAAATAAATAAAAAAGAGATTAACAAGTATTTAAGAACAATTAGAACATTTCCAAATTAACACATTTCAAATGTAAATTAAAATTACAAGAACCACAAATGATAAACTTATTATCACAATTATTGGAACAAATTTTACAAGATTTCAAATTGTTTAAAAAAAAGAAAGAGTATTCTCTAACATAATCAAGCCTTCAGTAGTAAAAAAATACGACAATTGATCTTTTTTAAGACCATTTTGGTCAAATAAGCCAGTTGAAAATATTTAACTTGTATACGATTTTGGATCGACTTTTTTAGCACTACTGTAAGTCGTCCAAAGTGTAAACGACTGTTTAGTAAAGTCATTAAATACTTGCAAAAAGTCGTCAAATGCTTCGAAAATTTGGTCTCGGAAAATTGGAGAGCACATGTTTAGATTGAGTTTTAACAAATTAGATAAAGTTTTTCAATGGTTTTTTTTAGATTTAAGTAAATTCAATAGGCACTAGTGTATAGTTGGTCTCAAGTTTTTTTGAGTAGCTTCATGTTTGATATGCTTTATATGATAGAATTTTTTAAAATAAATTTTAGATAATTGACACACGTAAAATGAAAAAAAAAATTTATTTTTACGTAAGTTACCTGAAAATAAGTGCATTCAATAAAAAAAAAATTAAAAAATTAAAAAATTTAGTGTTACAAGTAAAAAAAAATTTTTTTTTATTTTTATTGTCATTTTAATCAAATTGGTGTCAAATAATAAAAAAAGTGTTCCTGTTTTTTATTTTTTGTGTCTATTCTAATAAAATATATATTAAAATTTGGGCAAAAACTTAAATATTTGCGGTTTTCTAACTAGATTTTTGCTAGCTGTAATTTAAATACACAACTTTGATCTAAGGGAATAAAGAATTTAACCATAAAAAAAAACTTCTTCAAAATTACAATCATTTCTTTCTTTTCCTATTACAATTTAAACCAAACAAACAATAAAAAATCTTTCGTTTCTTATTTTTTCTAATAGGTTTGGTTGTCGTTGCATACTGAAATTGTACTGACCAGTACGTATTGAATTCAGGACAAGACCATATTTATTATTATTGAAAAAAAAGGTTCTGTCAATTTTTTTTATTTACCTAGTTTTTTGCATTAATTAATTTTATTACCATTTTTTATTAGCTAAGACATACAATGATTTAATAAACTTATGTTAGCACTAGAAAGTTTTTTTTTAAACTTTTTTTTTTTTAATTTATTTTAACATAAACTTTATTTACAGAAATAAAATTTTAAAAAACGACTAAAAGAGACTAAAACTTTATTGAATAATAAACTGTGATGAAAACTTAAAAATTTTCTAAAAATAAAGCTAAATGTGTTTTCTTCTATATTTAATTTCAAATCAAGCTAAAAATAAGGTATTAATTAGAAATTTTTTTTTAAAATATTGTTCAAATTGAAGGTGTTTGTACCACAAGGCAGTATTTTAATGGAATTCAGTGTGTAGAAAGAAAAGGTGAATTTGAGGGCTGTTCAAAAGATGAAATGTGCTATGCATCAATGACATGTGCCACAACCAAATGCTTTTGTGCTGAAAATGAATACTTTGAAAATTCGACCTATAGTTGTTTACCAAAATCATCAAACGGCTCGGCTTGTGATAAAGACTGGCATTGTCGCTCTGACTTGGGATTAGCTTGCTTAAATAATCAATGTTTGTGCAATGAAACAGGTAAAGAATGGTCATTGCTAACCAAAAAATGCTACTTGACTTATGGATATCAAACTTGTTATAATAATTCAGAATGCCACGATGAACAGAATTTAATATGCAATATTAATAATTGTACTTGTCCAAAGACTTCTATGGCAGGTATGTGTGATTGTAACCGAATAGATGGAAATGAAAATTATTGGGATGAAATCGAAAAAAAATGTGTTTTGGCCTTATCATACGAAAACAGCTGCACTAAAGATTACCATTGTCAAACATTAGGACAAAACACTAGATGCATTGGAGGAAAATGTCAATGCGAAGACTATTCTATGTAAATTACTTTTGTAAAAACTAGGGATTTATGATTAAAAGATGAACTTAAGTAAACCCATTTATTCTTTTTTAAATTGTTTTAAAGTGAAAGCTTATATAGTGGTTTAAGAATAAAGTCATACAGAAAGGAAAGTAGGATTTGCAAGGCATAACATATACTCCCTTCCAGAAATAGGCCCCACATTCTGGGAAAATTTTCAAACAAAATATTAACAAAAAAAAATAATATCACCAGAAATACAACAAAAGCAAAACTTGTTCTTTTTCTGCTTAGTAGAATATTTAGTCGATTTTTTGCTAATTGTTATTTTAACATAGTCTCATTTTTTTGTTTGCTTATATTCAATCTTCTTTTGACAATATATTTCTATCTCTTTTCTTCTTTTCTTTCTCTTGAACTACTGTTTCTTTCATTACGTTTCTTTTGTTTGCCTTCTTTTCCCATTTCTTCACCTTTCGAATCTTTTGTTTCCACAATATCATTCTTTTTTAATTATTTGATTTCAGGAATTTTGATGAATAAAGTTAATTAATTCTTGCTGGTTTAAAAAAATTGTTAAATGGCCGGCCAAAAAAAATTTGAAATTTGAGATCTTTTTTTTTTTAGAAAATTTTGGGATGGCTCAAAATGTCGACAAAAAAAAAATCATCTTGAACCATGTCATAATAATTCAGAATGTCTTGATTCGGATTTAACTTCTTGTTTAGAAAACATTTGTTCATGTGATACTGGAAAGTATTACGATGGTGCTAACAAACACTGTGTTTTACGTCGCGGAGAATCAGAAACATGTTTTAACGATACAATGTGTCTTGAGATTTTAACATGTAACCTTAGCCATTCAAATTGTACGTGTCCTTCAGGAGAATACTATGCTAATTCAAGTACTGGTTGTGTTCCTAAGAAAAAACATGAGTTTGATTGTGAAGCTGATCGTGAGTGTTTAACTGACATAGGATTATACTGCACAAATAACAAATGTCTATGTCAAATTGGGACACACACTTGGGACAATATTACTAGCGAATGTCGATTAACTTATTCAACATTGGTTTGTTCGAATCATCTAAAATGTAATGAGTATGAAGAACTTTTTTGTATTGATGTTGAAGACAGATGTAATTGCCCATCGAATCACACGTCTAAAGTATGTGATTGTAAAAGTGAAGATGAAAAATATTGGAATGGTTCAAAATGTGTCGATAGAAAGATCTATAACTCACCATGTAGTGAACATTTTGAATGTAAAGAGTCTCTTCATTTGTATTGTGATGGAAGTGTCTGCAAATGTAGCTCAGCGTATGAGTATGACACTATTGAAAATGTTTGCAAAAAGACAAATTGCGATAACAAAACTGTGTCTTTAAATGGAAGATGCTATTTTTTCTCTACCAATACTGTAAAAGATGATAAAGTGGATGATCAATGTAAAGATTTAGACAAATATTTTCAACTAACTGGTGAAAAAGATTGGAAGCCTGCAATTGTTGACACCTTTGAAGTAAAAGAAATGTTTGCTAACTATATCAATAGCGGTGAAAAATATTGGATTGATAAAAAAAAAAAACGAAAAGGACCAGATCAGGTGGAAATCTAAAAAACTTGCAATTAATTTCACACTGTGTCCTTCGGCAGATTACGAATCAACAGATTATATGTTTTTTCAAAATGGATGCTTTCATGAATATTCAAAAGAAGATGAAAAGAATTTTAAAAATCAAGAATTTAAATATATTTGCCAAGATGTTTATTAAAGAATTTTTTTTCATTTTTTTATTATTATTAATTAGATGATCTATTTAATAAATAAAAAACTATGTAATAAAAAGCATCTTGAAGTTGATGATCAATTTAAAATATCATTTCAATTCAAAGAGTTTATCTTTTGATTTTAAAATAAATCTTTGATTTAATTTAAATAATTTTAATGTAACACAGTTAACATACAATGTAAATTTAAGAAATAAATAGTTTTTGAAAAATATTTTCTCAACCTATGGATAAGATCAATTCAAGATTTTTTAATGTATTTGCTCATTATTTGTTAGGTTTATTTTTAAGCTTTTAATTTCAAAAATATTTGTAGTAAAGAAAAATATTTTAATTTTATTACTTATTTGGAATTTAATATTTGAATTTCATTTTAAAATTTAATACTAAATGCTAGTTTACCAACAGTTTTGAGTTAGATTTAAAATATACTTCATAAAAAATTATTTTTTAAATTTAAATTTAAGAATTGATCTAATCAATAGGTTGAGAAAATATTTTTCAAAAACTATTTATTTCTTAAATTTACATTGTTATTTATGTTAACCGTGTTACATTAAAATTATTTAAATTAAATTAATGATTTATTTTAATATCAATAAATAAAAATATAAATCTTTTATCTATCAAATTTTAATATTTGAAAATTTTTTAAATTTTATTTTTGTAGACGGCCATCAAAACGGCTAACACCATTTTTTGACGGTCTTTTGGTCGCCACTGATGGTACCCAACACCAATAAAAATAGGAACAGATTTCACTCAAATACAGTACAACAACCAGAATTGCTCAAAAGTCAAAATTGGACTTAGACTATTTTTTTAAGGAGAACTTGTAAAAGCTTTAATTTCTTTTAAATAGAGTTTTTATTAATAATCAAAAAGGTTACATAAACCGGTTAATTACCGGTCGACCAACCCTACTTAAGCTTTTTGTCTCAAACTGCGGGCTTATAGCACAAGTTGTTAATAAAGCTAATTGAACTCTAGGGATTAATAAGAAAACATTCAAAACAAAAAACGAGTTTGTTTTAAAAAAGCTTTATACTTCATTAGTTAGACCAATACTAGAATATGCGTCTCAAATTTGGCATCCATTCGCAAAGATGTTTCACGTCTTGAAAGTGTTCAACGTAGGCCTACCACAGTTATATGCTCAAACAAAAAATTAGATTATCAATCAAGACTAAAAAAGCTTGAATTGACAAGATTACAAGAAAGAAGAATACGCGGTGATTTAAAAAGAAACAATAAACTGGTTCTCGGTATTTTTAGCTTTACAGAATTTACTCTCAAAGATATTAAGGACTGTATTAAAAACTTATTTAAAAGTATCAAAGCCAGGAGTGTCAGGTGTCCCTTTACAGTTATTCAAAGGATTGAGTGAAAAAATTTCCCCTATCCTTCTAGAAATTTTTAATAACTGCTTAACTTCGGACAGATTCCAAATGAATGGAAAACTTCATTCGTTACACCTTTGTTCAAAAATAAAGGCAAAAGAAATGATATTAATATATAGAGAGATATAAGAGTTCTACCCCCAATATCAAAAATCTTTGAACGTCTAATGTGATATAGCGACATCTTTGTCGATATCACTGGATTTATTTACTGGCTAAACGATGAGCCTTTAGTAAACATGGAGCATAAAAAGCTGCTCCTAAACGTCTAACGAGGAGATTGGATAGACGGACCCAAGGGTACTAATGTAAACATTACATTACATTACCTTGTTGTTAAATTTTTTTATATAACAATTAAATCAATAATTCTATTCAATTTTATAATTTTATATACTTTTAACATAAATAATTTTTTAAAAATTAATCTAATAAATGAAGTGTTAATCAGTCTCTTGAGGCATGGACACTTGCCTGTTGATTAACCTTGAAATTGAAAATTCTAAAATTAGATAAAAAATTTTTACTATAAAAAATAATCTTATTTACTATACCGTCAGTAGCGTCATTTGGCAAAAAGATCATTTTTTATAGTAATTTATTCATACACTAACAAATTTTGCCGGGTTGATAAGCCCATTTCTTTGTCTTTCGTTGCAATTGTGATTCATAATTCACTTTATTTTCTTTATCTTTACTATCAAAAATATTTAAATTTTCTTAAAATAAAATAAAAAATTTTAACTAGATAACATTAATTATTTATTAAACTAATGATATTAGAAAAATTAAATTAAAGAAGACCTTTTAAAACAGAGGAGATTTCTTATTTTTAAGCTTTATTTTAAAATTTTAAACTAAATTAATTAGCGAAAGAAATAAAACAAATGGCTTGTTTGAACCAAAAAATATCTTAATATCTTTTAAAAATTTCGTTATATTTCTTTGATATTTTAGTTTTTTAATTTTGCAATAAAGCAGCTGCCGGGCTTGTTTATGCTAATCGAGCCTGATTTAA
>PJRA01000288.1:81127-91164 GCA_016987375.1 Brachionus koreanus
AATTAAAAAAAAAATGTTTTTTTGCATCCTTTTTTTCTATGTTTGCAGTTGTAGACATTTTTATCGCTTGTCAAGTTGGCAAGTTGTTGTATGAAAACTCTTGTTTTTTGGTTATGCTTCTGCGTCTTGGGCTGTATTATTCAATTGGTTTTTCTAAAATGCTGACTGAAATATACATTTTATTTTATTTTCCATTGTTTTTTTAAGAAAAAGTTGCTTTTTTATATTTCCAAAATTACATTAATTAAAGAAAATTCAATTAAAAAGTGTCAAAGATAAAAAATTGGGGTACTTTGTTTAAAATTAGAATTCAATTTTTGATAAAAAGTGAAATTTTAAATAAATTTATTCATATGTTTAAATTTTATATTAACAGACTATATTAATTAAAAAAATAAAAAAAGTGGTCCCAACATTTTATTCAGAATTTCCTCTAGTTTCAGAATCTGTAAAAAAAAAGGGGTTGGGGGGTTCACCTCGGACTGGAAAAAGTGGAAAAAATAACTGGAAAAAGTCTATGTTTTTACCATCTTTTGTCAAAAATCATGGTAAATTGTTATAAAAAATAATTGTTATAAAATAAATATACCATTTTGTAGAAGAGATTATGAGCTTTCAGATTTGGTGCATATTTAATGAGTTATGACTATGAATACCTGAGATATTTTGACTTAAAGACAAGCAACTTTTGTTTTTTTTCAAATCTTTAAGGAGGTGGGGTCCAAAAATTTTTTTTTTGACCACACCTAAAAAAATGTATTTTTTAGGTTTTCAACTATGCAGATTAATTTTTTAAAGTCAGTTTATACAAATTCAGATAGTTTGGTAGTTTTGCTACGCGCGAACCTTAAAAATGATGCAATATGTTGTTTTTGAACTTTTTTCCAGTATTTTTTAAAATTATTTTGTAAATTTTAATTTATCAAAAAAAGAAGGTTCCTTGTTTTGTTTGTATTTGAATTTCACAATATCATATTCGATAGAAAATCGTATTTAATCTTGTAAGTAAAAAATCTTTTCTATCTATTTTGAATGGAATAAGATTTTATGATGTTATAACTCTCAAATTTTGCTTTTTCACTCAAAATGTCAAGGAAACGTAATTATTAAAAAAAACCTTTAAAATTCATAATCACGTATTCACTTACTAAGTTATTGAGCCTTGATTTTTTAATGTATTTGCTCATTATTTGTTTGGTTTATTTTTAAGCTTTTAATTTCAAAAATATTTTAATTTTATTACTTATTTGGAATTTGATATTTGAATTTCAATTTAAAATTTAATACTAAATACTAGTTTACCAAGGATTTGGTTTTAAGCAAGACATTTAACTAAAAACTGGAAAATATTGAATAAATATTAACAAATTATTAAAAAGTTTAGTTTTTATAAGATTTTTTAGTTTTTCCTATCTAATTTATAAATTTCTAGTGGGAATGGAAGAATTATCTCAAAAAATAAAAAGAGAGGTTTTAGATTAGTTATCTAAGAGGCTCAATAACTTAGTAATGGTAATTGATAAAAAAACCAAATATATCTAGTTTTGTTCCATATTGACTAAGCTTTCGTTTGATATGTAGAATATAGAAAAAATAATTTAAACAAAAAATATTATTTAGCGTACCATAGTTCTTTACATAACATGTTAACCGTGTCAAAAAATAGACTCTTTGAATTGAAATGATATTTTGAATTGATCATCAACTTCAAGATGCCAAGATAGGATGCAATTTATTTGTCTCAAGAATCTTGTTCAATAAAATTCAAATTTTACTAAAATTGAAAACTGCTCTACCTATTCCCTTTTTATTAAATTTTTCAAGTTAAGCAAAATGTCTTATTTAACTTTTTCGATTTGGATAAAAACTTTTTTGCGCTAGAAAGGTTCCATTTTGTTTTTACATTCTTTTTGCATAACACTTTAATGAAAAAAATTAAAATAAAAAAGAATTTTTTTGCAGCTTTTGTTTAGATTATAAAAATTTACGAGTTTATTCAAATTAAAAAATTAAAAAAATCTGAATTTTACCTAAATTTTAAAATTTAATTTTTATAAAATATATTGTTGAGAAAAGTAAAGAGATAGAAATCTAAATTTTAAATGTTCAAGTATGAAAAAAAAATGAAGTGCTGTTAGTCGACTGAAACTAAATTTTTATATAAGATAGATAGTCTCTTTGTTTATTTAATCAAAAAAAATTTTTAAAATGAAAACTTAAAAATAAAAATGTTGAAGTATTGAAAAAATTGTTTCTAATGATTTGATAGATATTGATATTTTACCACACATTGAAGTTTGTAGGAAACTACTTGAGAATCTTTTAGATGAACAGTTTTTCAGACAAATAATGAAAAGTGGATCTAATTTCAGAATTTTGATAACGGAAATCAATGGTTGGACCCACTTGGTTGGAGCAAGTTGTGAACAGAGAACGCTTTGATAAGAAAGTGATGTTATTTACAATTAATTTTAAGCTTATTCAAGACGTTCATGCTAGAAATGGAGAACTTTATTTTAAACATTATAAAATCGAGTGTATGCTTCACTTTAACTTCAAAAAAAATAGTCTGCTTAAGTCATCCGAAAGCTTGGTTTGTTTGTTCAAAATAACAAAATAACAAGCGTTATGAACCTAGAAGAAAAATGGAAAAATTGAAAAACTGCATAGTTGAGATCTTTCTCCTTCTTATTGCCATCTTTTCACTGAATGGTTCATTTTGTTAGAGGACGGCATTTTACTAACCAACACTAAGTATTTGAAATGTGAAGCCATGAATGCTACAAGAGAAAGATCAAACTACTCGCTGATAGATGATAAAAGACTTTATATAAGACATAATGGTTTGCATTTGAAGATAATTGATTTTTTTAATTTAGAGAGCATTGTAATATAAGTGACATTTGGAAGAGAAAGTTAGCATTCTTTCAAAAATTCTATGTTGAAAAGAAAGACTATACATTTCTAAAGCGTTATTTGATTCATTAAAGCAGTTCGATTTAAGCTTTACATTCAAAAGTTTTCTTAAGCATTCTTAGAATCTTATTAGCTTTTGTACATGCACTTTTTACCTGCGCAGTCCACTTTCAATCAGAGGATACCATCACTCCTAAATCCCTCTCGCAGCTAGTAACCTCTAGTAATACGTTCTCACTCTCTTCTTTGATATGAGTTATACTTGTGCCTTTCGTTCATTCTTCCAAAATGCATAACTTATCACTTTTTGGCACACAAACCCATGTCCCAAACTTTTATCTATTCACAAATTGCATCTAGATCTTTCTGTAACTTCATTTTCTCATAAACTTGATTTACAATAGCTAATATTTTTGAATCATCAGCATACATCTGCATCTTATTTGAACACACAATCTGGAAGGTCATTTTATGTATAGAATGAATAATATTGGACCAAGAACAGACCCTTGAGGAACTCCACTTAAAACCGCAGACCACTCTGATACAGAATTTCCGAGGACTACACGCTGAGTACATAAGAAATCTTTAAACCATTTTATCATTTGTTTCCCTAGACTAAATGCTCGGAGCTTATGTAGAAGGCGTTTATGTGGTAAAGTCTAGGTCTTGGAAGGTCTAATAAAAGAGGTCATGCTTAAACATTTACTAGAAAATAGGCTAATCGAGAAAGCTCAATACGGCTTTCTTCCACAGAGATCCTGTAGTATAAATTTACTTGAGACTCTGACCCTGATTACACATTCCTTATCAAATGGCTATCCTGTGGATGTAATATATAGCGACTAACCCTAAAAACAACTCGAAAGCCTACGCTGATGATAACAAAATTATAACCACCACAGAAGATTTTTCCCCGAACTACAAGTTACAACTCGACATTCATATTATATGTAAGTGGTCACGAGACTGGTCTGCTCAGCTTTATGTCGAGAAATGTAAAGTTGTTCGTAACAACTCAAAACATGATTACAAAATTAAGTCTTTTCAACTTAATAAATCAGTATCCGAAAGAGATATCGGAATATTTATCAAAAATGACCTTAAATGGGAAACACAAGTAAACTATGTTACAGCTAAAGCTAATAAGATTTTGGGTATATTGAAGAAATCGTTTAGATATCCCAAACAAAATTAAACTTCTGTACACTTCAATGGTTAGACCTCACTTAGAATTCGCCATAAGCTCTTGATCCAGATGTTCAAGATAATAAATAAAATTGAGTTAAAATGGGTTAATCTATGGTCAAAGTGGTCAAGTATAAGATTTAAGAAGGCACTCAAAGACTCTACGTCGTGAATAGAACTATTCCTCGCGTTTCCATTTTTTCACAAATACATGGAATGGATTACCGGAAGAGATGGTTAGCGCAAAAACGTTGAATATTTTTAAATCGAAACTAGATGCATGGTTTTTGAACAAAGTATCTTTGTTAACTAAAATAAGTAAAATAAAGACATTGAAATAATCTTATCTTAAATTTTTTAAAATCTTGTTTAAAAATTTAAATTTTAAAAAATTATGATTCTTTTTTAGAAAACAAATAAAATCTTTTTTTAAAAAAAAAAAAACTTATTTTTAAATTCTATTTTTTTTACAAATAAATAAATATTTTGAATTATTTAATTTTAAGATTCATTTATTTACAAACATATTAGTTGGGTCGCTTTTTAAAAAAAAAGGAAAAAATTTTAAATCATAAACATAAATGACTAGTTCAACTAAACGAATCAAACTAGATGTGAATTCATCTAGATTGAATTCTTTAAAAACTAGCCCAAAATCACCCAAAGTTAAAAGTAAATCAAGTTTATTTTTTTTTTATTTTTTTATTTTTGTAAAGAAAAAAAATTATCAAAAATTTAGAATTACATTCAGAAGTGCTGATAAACGAATTTAGAAATCTTTACTATGAATGTAAAGAATCAAAGATTGGAACACAAAATGTGGACTTAGGCTATAGCAGTTTGAGTGCACTCTTTGAAAATGGTGGATCATCCAAAGACGAAAAAATGGTCATAGCTTTTTTTGGTGGTTCTGGTCTGCACAAATCAAGTTCAATTAATTTTTTGCTATGCGGCGACTTTGACTTTCCACTACCAAATTCGGACACATCTGGTCGAGGTGTAACCAAGACACCGATTCGATGCGAATATCACAACGAGAGACACAATGACTTCATTTTAAAGCTTTATGTGAGTGATCGTCTCGAAATTGAAGAGACGTTGAATCACTCCAAACTAAAAGATCGAATTGACCGGGCAAATGAAACCGATCAATATGATGAAATACTTCTTCAAGTGCCGATTGTATTCAAACCAACGCAGAGCCCATTTGCTGACAATATTCAATTTTTGGACCTAATCGGCACTGAGGTCAATATGGATGCCAAGAGTCTGCTAGAAGAGTCACCTAGTGTTAAGAAAAATCGCGATGCTATTCGCAAAAATGAGGTTCATTCTGTTTTCATATTCAGCAAAGAGCGTGGAAAGTGCACAACTGAAATAATCAGACACCTATGGGACATAGATGTGTTCAGCAATTTAAAAGACAAATGCAAGCCTAAACTTGTTATGTTTGACATAGTTCAGGCCTGGCGAAAAACAGAACAAGAAATAGAATCTAATTTCAAGGCCGAAGGGCTTGAAGAGTGCACTAAGAGTCTTCAAGTCTCATTGCTGCAGGCGTTTGATTTTGACATTGATCCAAACGCTGAACGAAACAAAACCCTTGAATCAAAATTTGAATTGCCTTTAATGCACAAATCAGCCATAATACCAGAACTGTATAAAAATTGTACAACTTGTTTTTTGCTAGAAAAGTCTGGCCACATGTCTGAAAAGTCGCATCAAGTGCTCGAAGACCTAGTGGAGAGTATTTTAAAAATGATTCTAAATAATAAAAAATTGCTAATTTTGGAATCAGCGGCTAAAATGATTGTTGAATTAAGACAAAAATTAAAAGCAAAATTGAACACTCAAATGAATGATTTGACTAGGGCATTGATCAGATTTTTTGACACTAAAAAATATGCTAAATTAAAGTCAGATTCTGCGGATCAAATTGACAGCATAGTGGACACATTCCAGGATTATGTGCTGCACAGAGACATAATGGAGCCAATGACCGAGCTAAATGATAATGGAGAGTCCAAACAGTACAAGTGGAATTCCTATGAGGCTGTCGAGTTTAGAATAAATGAAATTTATGAAGAATTCATAATGGACTTGGTCTTCTATTTTATGGATTATAAAAAGCGATTAGACGAGGCGATTAGAAGCTATTTGACTAGCACTAAAAATGATCAGTTGCAATTTTACATATTTTCTGACTTTAATGCCGAGTATTTTTCTTGGCGCATTGAAAATGTTCTTAAAGATGCGCTCAAAAATGAAATATCAAAATTTACTCATGATAAAATAAAGTTTGATGAGCCAGAAAAAAGTGAAATTTTGTGTAAATTCAATTCGGCAAGAGAAAAAATAAAACAGGCTATTGACATGAAAGAGTGCATTGTTGACAGTTCGGCTGATAATTCCAACACAGCCAAGCTTACTTGTTTGGAAGAAAAGTCAAAGCTTTTAAAAGAGAACATAAATGCCAAACTGTCTGATTTAGTTGGACATGATTCAAAATTCAAGCATGAACACTATGAAATTCGCGAGCCATGCTTGTACTTTTCGCCCAGGACTCTACGTTTTCCGTCAGTCAATTCACCATGTGACTCGTTGGACACTTGTTCTCAATCCAAATGGATACAAGTGCCCAAAAATGACGCAAAAGCTGTTGACCTGTTTGTCCAAGGTCGACTAAAAAGCAAAATATTTGACAACCAACAATTTGTTCACTTGGAATTTAGTGAAAAGTTTAGAAGTGAATGTGCTCAGCTTGGTTTAGATACAGCAGTTCAAATTCACATTGACAGACTAGACAAAAAAGTTGTCTTTGAATATGACTCAATAGAAATAAACAATAGAATAGACAATTTGCTTAAATGTGTAGACTGTTTGGACTCGGACGGACTAGCCACTCATTTGCATCCCATATTTATGTCTTCTGTTCAGCGTGATTCACAATTTACCCCTAATTTACTAGTCAAAGATTTGTGCAATTCAGATTCGAGCATAAAAAATTTTGTCATATTTTTGTTCATCGAAGCCGGTTCGTCTAACCAACGCTTCGATCAAACAATTCAATTCTATACTCATTTGACTAGCTTTTTGCATGAGAACAGTGCCAAAAAAATGCCTCAAAACCCATTTGTTATGTGCTTTTTGCCCGAGCAGAATTTAGGCATAGGCCGCAAGCGAAAACTTATGATGCTGTTTGCCGAATGGCTTAATTTGAATAGATTTTACTTGTGTGATGATGACATAGAGCATTTTTACATTTATGACCCAAGACCCCAGTTTAGAATGTGCAGAAATCATCAATTGGCTGCCTCCAAAGCATTTGCCTACATGTCCCATGTCATGGACTGTGCTCTCCAAGACAAAGACATTGACTTCACCGAAGCCAACGATCCTCTCACACGACAACAAATTATCAAATTTATAAAAAAGCTTGGGCTTATAAGCACCAACAACGAGGATGCTAGAGATTCAATAGAAACAATTTTATTTGAAAAAAGTTATTTGAAACAAAAAGATTATTTGTTTTTTTTGCTTGGAAAATTAGGCCATGAGGCAAAAGAAATTGAACAAGAACTAAAAGATTTGTTGTTAAATGAAAAAGCCAAAGTGCTCGGTCAAATTGGTCTATGGAATCAAAATGCAAATTCAATGCGGAGTACTTTTACCTCTCGGCTTCAAGGCAACAATCGTACTACTCATGCCATATCGAAAATTCGCTACCAATTGGTTTTGTTCAATATGCATGCAATGAGTGGCATTCATCCAGTTAGTGATGATGTTTTGTTTGAAATGCCCTTGACCAAACAAGAAAGAGATAAATTGTGCTCTAAAATTGAGAATAAAAATTTTGACAATAAAGAAGCGTCTAGAGCGGCCAGACTTGGTTACAGATATAGTGACAAGGCTCATGTTTATTATCAAATTTTAAACCGTGTTACCGGTTATTTAGTTTTTTATTTTTCGTTCACAAGCCTCAGAAACATACCTTCGTTGGTAAATGGCAAAAAAAATCAATAAAAATTTTTAGTGTATATTTTGTTTAATAAATGTTTTAATTAGATAATTGTTGTTTAATTAATTACTTAATAATCACTCACTCAGTCATCAGCTTATCAACTAGTTCACAAAGATAACTAAGAATTAAACTTGTCACGTATCTCATAAGTTAGACACTAAGAAATGCTGACAAATACGTTTATCTACCAAATTAAATATCTAGTTATTTATTATTAAAAATATAGTTTGGGTTATAAACCTTGGCAGTTTGGAATGGAACTTAGTCCTTCCTTTCAGCCAACTGTAATAAGTTCATAAAAAAATTATAAAAAATTTTAAAGTTGAAAAATAGTGATATAAAAATAAAAAAAGAGTTTCTATAGTTTTTTTCTATGATAAAAAAGCCAATTTTTTAGTCATTTAAAAATGTTAATTTTTCTTTTTTTTTAATTTTACTTAATTGTTATTCTTTTTTTTTCTTTTCTATGTCTTTTATTGCGATATCGAAAAGTGCGCTGAATTTTGTTTGTAATATATCTGGTATATAGTCGTTGAGGTCACTATTGATTTGTTTATGATTAGATCTTGTAGATAAGAATTTTTCAAATAGTCTCCTACTAATAATAAATAAATATCTAGTCAATTATAATCCTGAGTTATCAACACACCTATGCAGGACAGGTTAAAATAGAGATTCTATTCTTAATTACTTTAATAAAGCCTCTAATATGAATATTTTATTTATATTAAATCGATAACAATTATAAATTATTAGTTGAGATGCCGAAATTAATATTTTTAAGTTTTTTTATTATAGATATTTTTCAATGTAAAGCTTAATTTTTCAAAATTACAAATAGCTTTGAAAAAAAAATCACAGAAAAAATAGAAAAATGGAAAAAGCTATACAATTAATAAGAAAAAAAATCGGTTCAAAAGTTTAGAAATTTTTAAAATTTAATATTTGAAATGTCCGCCTTTGGCCTTACAACAAGTCAAAACTCTTTTTGGCATTCATTCAATCAATTTTTGTACGTACTCAAAGGTCAAAAATTGTTCTGCAAAATGTATCAACTGATACAGAGCTTGTATCACCCAAATTTAGTGTGTGCAATTGTGCAAAACAGTATATGCATTAGGAAATAATTAAAATTAAATTGCAGAGATTTTACAAAAACTAAATATGGGTGATATAAACCTTGTATCAGCTGATACATTTTGCAAAACAATTTTTGGACCCTTTGAAAAAAAATTGTTTTGATTTAAAATTTTTGTTTTTGAATTTTGCTTCAAAATTCACAATGCCGATTAATTATTCCTGTATAAATGTTGCATTTACCAGTGCCTTTGTAAGAAATGCATCCCCATTTTATTTTTCAACCTTTTTACAATTACTCTTGATTTACGATTAAAGACCTCAAAATGAGACTCGTCACTGAAAATAACTCTGTACCAATCACTAACTGTTCACTTAAGTCTCTGTTTACACCACTTATATCTTTTTTAGCAATAGTTTATGTGAAGAAGTGTTCTTCTAACCGCTGTATGAGACTCTAAACCTTTTTTTGGAGATATCTAATCCCTCTAAAAGTAATGTAATTTTCATCCCTAAAAGTTAACTTTCGAGTTCTACCAGAACAGCTTCGATCAGAGACAGAACCAGTCTCTTCATATTGTTTTTTAAGTTGAAGAGACACATTTTGCAGTTACACCTAACAACTTGGCTATTTCTTTTTGCTTTTTTTTTCCACTTTTTAGCAGACCCACGATCTTCCATTTTAATGGTTTTGCTAAATTAAAGATTTTTTGGTAATGTTATTTAGAGGCCCAATGAGCAGTTGGAGAGTATTTAAATTAAGCAGTTTAACACTCAAAAACCGGATGAATTTTTTGACACTTTTATTTAAATCTTTTAATACTTTTTTTCAATA
>PJRA01000288.1:109152-131907 GCA_016987375.1 Brachionus koreanus
TTCTGTCATAACTCGTGTCAAAATATGAAAAATAAATTATCAAAAAATTACTCAAGAATTTTTAGATATTATTTAACGAATACCGTATTTCATCAATTAAAAGAAAATATATTCATTTTTTTCTTTCTATTGAAAACAAGAAAAATCATGTTTATTAGAAGGCAAACGTCTGGTGAATTTTTTTTTAAACAAGGAAAATTTTTTTGAGAAAAGCAACTCAAATAAAAGGAAATTCTTCTATTTGTGGTAGCTTGTTTTTGATGAAATACGGTAATAGAACCAATGGCAAAATCAAATAGTTGAGAAAAAAGTTTTGGATTTTTGTACTCAATACTGATAAATAGCTTTGTGATCGAGAAGTCAATGTTAAAATTCAATTCATTTAACTTGCTTTATTCAATAATATAAATTTAATTTTTATAGATTTTGCTAAAAAAATTAATTTTTCAATATTAATTTTTTTTCTAATTTGTATAAAATATTGTTAATTTTTTTTTTTCATTTATTTTATCTTTGCTCTTGTTCAATTAATCAAAATACTGAAATAAAAATTTCTTTTAAAGTTGTTGGTCGCATATTTTAAATTATTGTTAAGTGACCAACTGCTCACAAAATATAATTGACCACAAGGAGGAGGGCCTAGGGTCGAGAGAGGTATAAAAAACATAAGTACAGAGAATTTAACATAAACTTTATTCAAATTCAAAAAAATGAGAAAAGCACAATTTAGTCTTTCATTCATTTTTCTTTCTTCTTTTTTTACTGACTAGACCAGAATAATCATAGCTATCAAATAAACAACACGACATTAAATTATTAACATATTTTAAATTTTTTACTGATCCCATGAATATTTTCGTTTACAAAATCTTCAATATCCTGATACAAGTTTATATCCGAAACTTTTATTATCCCGGTTTCTTCCAGACTGAACATGTTCTATTTGGTCCTTGAAAATCGCATATAGGATATCTAATTTTCATTTTATTTTTTTATTCATTAGCAAAATTTTATGTGAATTTTACTAGTTTTAAAAATAAAAATCAATTTTTATTTTCACAATGTCTAAATAACTAATAAAAATGTTTTATTCACAAGTTATTTTTTTTAAGTTTTTTTTTTACCTCTCTCATTTGAATCCAACTTAAAAAGGACTGGTAGATACTGCAGAAATAACGGTTTCATACAATTTCCTAGAGACACTAGGTCATGTTTCATTTAAGTTCCCTGTTGCATATTATGCAAGAAAATAAAGTATTTTAAAATCAATATTCAAAGTGCATGATATTTTAAGATACAGATTTAAGTAATTAAATAAATCAGCTGCAAGACCAACTAGACAAACCGATTTGAATTCTCTTATTATCATTTAATATTTATCAGTCTTAATTATAAAAATGTTCTAGATAAATAAAATTATCCTATTCTCTATTGGCATGATTGCAACAATGAGCACTTAATGTGTATGATAAAAATTAAAACACTTAAGAGAATAAAACACAAGTACTTTTTGCTCAAACAATTAAATTAGAAAAAATTAAATCAACTAATTAAATATATAATATTTAATATTGAATGCTTTGTTGTTGGCTCAGTATTGATTTTGTCAATTCAACTTTTGCATTTGACTAGAGCTTTTTTTTTCTTATTGTAAAAAGAGCTAAAATTTTATTTGAAAAAAATATCTATATCTGATCTGAATATTTTGTTGTTGTTGTTGATCAGGAAAATGTTTAACAAATAGCACAATCAATTGATTAGCTGTAATTATTATTTCATGTGTGGTATGCCGCTGTGATGAATTTAAGTCACAAAATTAGTCAAACAAATAGTCGGATATAAAATTAATTTCATTTTTGGCATCAGAGTTTTTATTGTTAATGTCAAATGAATAATTTAAAAATAAAATCTAAAGAGAAATGTTCTAGCCCAAATTTGAAACCAGACAAAAATAAAAAATTTGCATTTTAAACAAGAGTCAAATTTCAATCGAAAGAAAAATATATATGCTCACAGATAAGATCACGAGAGGTTTAGAAATTTTCAAAAAATATTTTTTAATTAACTAGAATAAAATAGGCAAAACTGTTTTTTTTTTTTCAATATTTGTTTATTCAGTCTTTTAAATTGACACAAAAGCATGACTAAAATGTTCTTACAAATTTTTAAGAGCAATCACTCCTAGCCAAAAACTAACAGTAGGAGACTTTATTTTTAATCTGTGTAAATTATTGATTTTTTCTCTCTCTCTCATTTTTTCGTATCTTTCAAAATATCGAGTTTAATTTCAACCTAATTTATTATTATAATTAGAAGCTTAGTAATAATTTTGGCCGTACTTATATTTTCTTTGCTCGGTTGTTAGAAATGAAAGCTAATCGTAAAAATTTTTGAATATATTTGCTATTACTTTATTTAGATAGAGAGAATGTCTCGCAATCAGAATGGCGGAGACGAGCCGGTGCCCAGGACCGAGCTCGAAGAAATTCAAATTCAGACTAACATGGCCCAAAACGAGGTAAAAAAAATTAACTTTATTCATCATCATCATAAATCCGAAGCCATGTATCTTTAATTTGTTTGTTCTCATCAATTGATAAATATAATGCTGTTTAATTTAGGAAATAAATTAAGTTTGATTATTTAGTTAATAAGGAAAAATTAGGAGATTTTTTTATTTTATAAGAATAGAAAATTTCTTCCCCAAAGAATTTCCAAAAATCTGAAATGCGATAAGAGTCTATATAAATATAATATTTTTTTATTTCATTTGCTTGTGATTTAATCTCATTTGACATGATAAAACTAGTTTTTAATTGACTGCTTAGACCATTTAGATTAAATTTATTTGGTGACAACAAAAAAAAATTCATGTTAATTTCTTCGCATTAATGACAAACTTTTAGGCTTTTGAATTTTTATTTTAATTAAAATAGCAAGGTTTAAATTGACACTTTTATTTTAAAACAGTAGATAGGACCAATATTTTTTTATTTATTTCATTGATCACTTTTATTTAAAAAGGACAAAATACTATTTTTTTATTAAACAGAAAGAAAAAAACATTAAGACATTTTTGTTCACGATGGCATTTAATCAACATGCTTAAGACAAAAATTAACGAAAAATTGTGCAATACTCAATAACAAATTATTATTTTTACAAGATTTACAATTAGAATTTTATTTTGTTTGTTTGAGATTCAGATACTGGTCACTGTAACAGAAAAAAGGTTTGCTGAACTCATTATCAGCCCCTCAAATATTGATTATCAAGCAAAAACGTAGAAAAAAAACTACTTATCAGAATTTTACTAAGCAAAATTCCAGTAAACTTGTTTTTAAAATATATCATCATCATGTAACTAAATTATATCATCTGACTAATGCAATTATCAAAAAAAAAATTCTATTTTAATCCTAGCTAGCAAGAATTTTATTTTATTTTTTTTTATTGGCATCATCCTCGTGGTGTTTACTGAATAAATATATATAATTGTCCCGAATCTCAAAAATTAGACGCTTCTTAATGCTCATATAAACATCTAGCATCTATAGCTCATATTTGATTTTGATAAAGATCATTGGCCTGCAAATTCAACAGATCTAAATCCATTAGATTATTACTTTTGAAATGCAGTCGTATCAAATATGCATATAAAGCCTGATACTAGTCAAGAGGAATTAAAATTTGAAAAGTTAAGACGTTTTAATTAGAGCTGTCGGAATGGCAAATAGAAACTATTGTCATAAATAAATATTATTGTCAAAAGTTTTGTTTAATTTTTTTTTTTAAATCAAATAATGCATAAATTGTGTTGTATAGAAAGCTTAGTTATTAATCTTTAAAAAAATACCTAAGCCAAAAAAGTTAATAAAGGATACATCTAGATGTTAGACGTTGATCTTAACATTGAACTTAATTTTTTCAAAGGTTAAAAATTGGTTCCGTAAATTCAACATTGTGCAATAAACCTAGTCGCATCAACTACCAAAGTTTGTTAATAATGTGCAAACTCTCTGCAAAATGCACTACACTCAAATACATTAAGATTGTTTTTTGCCAAATTAATAGAGTAATAATACAACTATGAATGTTGCTCAAGACCAATTTTTATCCTTTGGGAAAAGAGCAATAAGATTTTTTACTTTTAGTTTTGTTCTATTTTACCAAATTTCACAGAGGCCTAAACTAGATTAATTTTTAGAGCTCGGCTATTTAAAAGAATATAATACTTGTATTAATCATTCAGTAACCCTCATTATATTCTGGTAGCAGCTATTTATTTTTTTTTAAATTAACATTTACATTTTTTTAAAATTATTAGATTTTCAAATTTCTTTTTTAAAATAAATTATTAAAAAAATTGGAATTTTTAATAGTAAAAATTGATTGAGAAAAACAAAAAAGCTCATGATAAATATGTTGGCTTTATTGATGTTGTAATGAAAAGATTATAATGCCCAAAAAATTCTAGTATTGGAATTAATTTCAATAAAGGATAAAACTGTAAAATAGTTTAGAATTAAATACATTAGTAAATAGGTTCTGGAGGAACTAAGTTTTATAACCAAAAATAGAAATAAAATATTATGTTTGCTATGCTGCTTTGAACTAAAATATCAATATCAAGATGTATCACATCATATCATTGCATGTTTCATTAAGAAACTCTAAGATCGACTAAAATTGATAATGTAGAAGGCTAAGACTTGAAAACACTACTAAATCTTCATATCCTATAAAAAAATTAGAACACTTTTCATTCGAATATTCTTAAGATCATTAAGTATATTTAACTACAAATTTGTTTAATAATTTTCTAAAATTAATGGGTTTTGTTTAATTCTATAAATTGCTCTATTACAAGTTAGCGTTGGACAAAATAAAGTGTAAATCTAAACTTAAAAGTCTATTAAGAAAAAACAATTTATTCAAATTTTGAGTTAAAAAGAAAAAATAGAATAATTATTAGTTATAATAATTATTATTTAAACACAAATCGAACAAAATTATTAATAAATTTTTTATATATTAAAATTTACTAAAATAAAAAAAAATTCAAAAATAATGCAAAATACTTTGTTGTGTCTTTTTTACTTAAAATAGTTTTTTTTTTTCTATCTAGAAAAAAGACAAAAAATGAAACATCAATACGATTTAAATAGGACTATTGATTTAATTTCCTAAAATAAAAGAAAGCAAAAGTTTTATTTTAGATGCAGCAAAATATATTGCAGTATTTTTTATATTATTATATTATTAAATTTTAATTTATCAAAAAAGAAAAAATTTATCTCTTATTTTTTTTAAAGCTTAAAAAGCATTAATTGAAAAATATTGATAATATAGAACATTATTTATTTTTTGAATTTTTAATAGTTTTGTTATATTCATTCATACTAGAATTTTTTTTGAAAATTCAAAATCAACTGCTGACAAAAATAAAGTTTAATTATTTGCCTAAGAATTAACGATTTTATCAATTTTTGTGAAAAACTAAACAATACTTTTCCTTAAATGTAGAAAACTAAATACACTAATTAAAATAAACTAGTTTTATTGAAATGATTATTAAAAAAAAGTGTACCTGGGCAAAATGGCAAGAAAATTTTTAAATTTTTTTTTGTACATCAAATAATTTGAGAGTGTATTTTTAATTTTTGGAAAAATTGCACAAAAAATCTAAAAATATGAAAATCTAAAGTTATATAATTTTTTTATTCAGCCGTGTAACTGCAATTTAAGCGAAAAAATTTGGTTTTAAACACAGGTCTTAAATATTCTGCTTAAATGTACCACAAAATCATTTAAAAATCTAAATATTAAGGAAATTTTTCAAACCAGAATTATGGCACTTATATAATATGAACAAAAATATTAAATTTAATTGAATATATATTGAAATATTCAAAAATAAATTAACTTTAAGCTATCATATATTTTTTTTAATTATTTTAATACAAAAAATTTTGAAATATTTACCCATAGGACAATGCCAAACGGCTTTGTGCCTTCATTTAAGTCCCCATTTCAAAAAAGATGTTATAAAAGAAATTGTTAAAGAAATACTATAAATGAATAAATGTTCTATTTTTAGCGTAATTTAAAAATAGAAAATTCGTTTGAATGATATGATTGATTGACTGGAATCTAAATAATGATAATTAAGAAATTGTTATTTTTTTCCCAGCTCCCATAACTACACTTTTATCAGCATCTCTCCACAGTTTATCGACTGTGGCTTATCACTATAATTATTATTTATTAATACTAGAAAGCTCAATTTCAACCTCATCGTACCTTTTTCATTAATATTTTTCTCTTTAGCAAATGATCAATAATCATAATTGTTTGATTGAATCAGAGCAGAGTAAAAAAAAAAAATTTATTCAAAAATAATTTTCTAATGTCACCCGATCTAACATTTCTCAAGACATGTCAAACATTTAAGTGTCTGAAAATAAAATTTAGATATAAAACTTTTAAATTTAAATCGGATAAGCTGTTTCACTTAGTGTTCGACGGAAACTAGTGCTTTTGACAGAGAATAGAATTTTAGGTCTTGGAGAAAAATCTATTGATTAAAAACAAACCTATTTTGAAGCATTTATTTTTCAATTGATTCTGTTAATTATTAGTTTCAAATTGTTCTCTATTTGGGGACAAATATTCCACTGGGTAATATTCTTATGAATGTTCTTGTGACTAGAATTTGAGAAAATCGAATTAACTAAAACTTGTTTTGAACACAAAGCGGCACAAATTGACAAAAATCTTCCGCTATTTTAAAGCATACATTTTAAATAGAATTTGATTTTTATTTTCAAGGCATTCGGAAACTTTGTATTGATTCTCTCTTATTTCTCTCTCTCTCTCTCTTTCTCTCTTGTTCTTTTGAAAACAAAAACTTTAATAAAATTTTTAAGAGAAATTACTTCAAGTAGTTTTATATAATGTTTCAAAATCAATCTAAATAGAGTTTAATTAAAAGCAAATAGTTATCATTGCAGTGTCAATAAATCCCAATTGACGTAGTTTTCTAATTAAATTTTTGATCGACTTTGCAATCAGTTTTCTTAAGCTAGTCGTTCAAAAATTTTAATAGAAATTCTGAATAAGAATTTGTAATTGGCAAAATTAGGCAAAACTAACAAAAAAAAATTTGTTCTCACAATTTTATTCCAATCACGAAATTGAGCATTTTTTAATTAGTAAAAAAAAATTAAAGAAAACTATATATACAAACAAATCATAAGCATTTATTCACAATAAATAAATAAATTTATTTTACTCTTATTCTAAATTGATTGTTTTTTTTTTAAATAATAAAAATAGATCGAATTCTAATATTTTTTTTTTCTCAAAACAAACAATTAAACTATCACCCAGCTAGTTTGTAATACCATTATTATACAACAAAGTAAAATTTACAATCAAATTTCAAAATTTCAAATTACAAAATATGGTATTTGAAGTTTAAAAATTTCTCAAGTCTGCAATGCAATCAATTATGCATTAAATATGCATTAAAATTTTGAACATGTTTGAAATTTTGAAATTTGATCATAAATTTTACTCTGCTCTACTAAAGAGATTCAAAAAAAAATATATTAAATTAGTCCAAAATTAACTAGTTAGTTTAGTTTATTGAATTACTATAACACCGTGATCTACAGTCTGTTAATTACTATTTCAAATTATATTAAAAGAATAAGAAAAATAAATTAAATTAAAAAAAGAGGTTTTTTAAGACTAGTCTTTTGTAATGGTATTTAAGGTTGTTTGACGTCTTCTCATGTGTGTTTTGTCTCAAGTATCATGATACATGTATTGTTACATATATAATAAATAATAACTAATATGCATTTAACAAGTCGCCAGTAGTGTGTAAAATATTAGTCATTGACATTGAAAAATATAATCTTCTTAACTATTCAGAAAATAAAATGATCTTAGCTAAAAAAATAAAGAAATAATTCTATCACGCTTATTAAGAATGAAAGGATTGATTAACGTGTTTTTTTTTCTAAAGAACGAACAAATACTAGAAAAAAGATAAAACGTAGGATATAATTCCTACAAGTCAAGCTTGCTATTTAGTCTTAATTGTATTATATTAGCGTTCCAAAAATTAGAACAAATTTTGGTAAAATTAAAAAAGGAATTATTTGAAAATTATTTAATTCAAGACTAAATATTACTTTTCCTAAAATTGATAAATAAAGTATGTCACGAAAAATTAGAATCATACTTTTTTTTTCATTGGATTGTCTTACTATTCGATTAGTCAGTCATCAAAGAAAATAAATAAAATCCAGATTTTTTTTTATTTCTTTATTTTTTATTTATTCAAATATTGAAAAAAATCCAAAAAAAAAACAATTACTATCATTTAACTGAACAAAAGTATAATAGTGTCTTATCAAAAAATTTTCTTATTTAAATATACATGATTAGCTAAGAGTTAAAAAAAATTGAACTAATCGCTTGCTTTAGGTAAGTTCTACAGTTTTTTTCATTTGTTATTTTCCTATATTATTTGTCGTGTTCTAATGTGACACAAAAATGTAAATAAGTCAAATTTAAATTTTTAATCTTAATTTTCAAACACTTCTAAATTAAATTATTTTAATTTTTGTTTATATACTAAATAACAAACATTAGCAAGGGGGCTGAAAAGAAAGTTTTTTTTATTTTTTTTTTTTGTTACTTCTGTAATCATACTCAAACAATTTTCTAAAAGGTTCTGTTTTTTTCTCAAGTTATCTAAACAAATTCACTTAAAATATTTAAGGTAGAACTCTTGTTTACAATTACTTTTTATGAAATTTTATTTCCTTATTTGCATTAGGTTACACATTTTTTCTAAATTAGCTTTTATCGTTTTATATATTCAATATGATTATTACTATTCATTTTATTTTTTGGTTATATTATTTTTGCATCAACAATAAACAGAATTTTTCAAGTTTGAAAAATTTTTTTTCTTGAAAAACGAATGACTTCAAAGTCAACAAAAAAATCTGATTAGTTATGAAAACCCATTAATTTTTTTAAATAGATAAAAACAATCCAAATTGTTCATTTTTTTAAATGTGAATAAGGTTTGAAAACAAATTGTAATTAATATTTATTTTTCAAACAGTCATTAAAACTTTCTGACGTTAAGTAATAAGGCTTTGCTCTTTTTTTCTTTTCAATAAATAATTGTGGGGGAATATCCCAGGGTTTGTCCGAATAGCCTTCGCTTTCGTTTAAACCCTCAAATTTGAAAATTTTGAATTTTTACAAAAGAAAAAAGGAGTAAAAAAAGTAATAGATACAATTTACCTAAATGTATTAAAAGAATACTGAAAAACTTAAAGCTTATTGTAATACAAAGTTATAAATTGTAGAAAGAATATAAAAGTTTTTTTTTGAAATTAAGATAATAAAAAGGACTAGAGATTTAAAAGAATTGAATATTTCCTATTGTTTAATTTCGATTCATATTTGAGGTGGAAACAGTTGTTAAGCTTTGCTTTTGAAAACAAGGTAAAAAGGGGCATTGTCTTGTTAAAATATAAAGGCCTGATCTAATTTCATCATATCCATTTATGTAAGGAAGTTATTTGCCGAAATATCAACATAACTGTGAGAATTAAGCTTTGTGTCAAATAAAGAATAATTTTCTAGACCCCAAATTCTAAAAGTGTACTTAATTCCAATAGATGTCGCAGCTCAACTGCGATCACAAATGGAAGTTATTTTTGCTTGCATTTATTTATTCATCTTATTTATTTTATTAATTTTGTATGTATGTATGAACTTAGCTATTTATTCAACTTTCCCTTTTGATTAGTCTATACTTCTTAGCTCCGTTGGAGCTGAAGCAACAAGTTCTCTGAGAGACTTAGCTAGCATTAGTTCGATGAGAGTTATTTTGTCTTTGAAGCATGTTGCTAAGCTTATCAAATTACAATATAAATATATGTTCCGACATTAGGGATGTGAGGAAAAAATATAATTGTAAAAAAACTAATAAATAAACTTTAAGCACTATAAATGTTTTTTACTATTAAAATAAATCTTCAAGGCAGAGACACAACAGTATTGTTCTCTTAATAGTACAATCTTTACAATACATCTCTGACTTTCATTTATCTACTTGTTCCATGATTTGGAACTTAGTCATTCCTTTCAGACAAATGTACTTAGTTAATAGAAAAATTATAAAAAATTAAATTCTAGCTTCTATTGTTTTTTCTATGATAAAAAAGTCAGTAAAAAGATATAATTTTTATACATTGTTTTCACATGTTTTATTTAATACCATCTTTAGTCTTACATGTCCTAAGTGTTTTAGTGTAAAATTTATAGAATAGCTTAATAGCAAATGTATGCTAATATTTTTTAATTACTTGACGAAACAAAATGACATTTTTAAATAAAAATTAGAGTGCAACTTAAAATGAAATAGAAGCTTATTTTTTTTATTGATTTTAACTTTACTTGATAAATAAGTATGAAGAGTAATTTAAACAAATTCTATATTTTAACAAAATTCAATTCAAACGAGTAGTTTAAGGGTTTCCTTGATAAAACATTATAGCAATTTTACTGTAAACGGTGTATAGAAATTCATTATCAGATTAAAAATAAAAAACTATTTGCTAAATTTTTCTCTCTTATAAAAAATAGTGATTTTTTTTTCAAATAAAAAATTTTTTTTTGAAAAAATGCTAAAAAAAATCAATTTTTGCACACAAAATCTCATGAAAAATATTTACGCGTTTCTTAAAAGTCTTAAGAAAATAAATTCATTTTTTCCATAAATACTCAAAAGCTTTTTAATATTTCCAATATTTCCAGCATCTAAATAAAATGAAATTAAATAAGGCTTTTTTTTAAGATTTTTTCAACGCAAACAATTTATATTCCAGTCAAAATTAAACAAAGATTAATTTAATCATGTTTGATAATTAATTTTTATTAGCTATACAATACAGTTCTATCGAAATTCAGACAAATAATTAATTAAAATGGTGTCGAATTTAAAATTATATTTAAAAAAAAAATTATTCATAAAATTTACTCAAAATTAAATTATTTATAATTTATTAGTATTTATGTTGGATTCTAAAATTTTTCGAGAATTTATTTGCTTTTTGTTTGATATCAAATTCTGAAAAAAAAAATTACTTTTTTTCTTTAATAAATTATTTTTAAGTGCTATTAAATGTTCTTTACAATTAACATTAGATTTTAGTTTTTAGTTTAATCCTTTCAATAAATTTGATTTCACTTTTGTTTAATCAATAAAATACTAAGTGATTATCAAGTACATTGATCACAAAATAACACAATATATCTTAATTTAATGCTAAGTATTACTTAGTATATGTCAATAGTTAGGATATGTACAATATCATCATATCATATGTCTAGCAATTTTAGTATTTAATACTGATATTAATTACAATAGTAGTATAGATATTTTTATCTACACTAAGAATCACAATCATTTAGCTTTATTCACTTTAGGGCTTTGACAGACTTACTTCTCATCATTTCAAAGACTTGTTTGCTAATGATCGTTTTGAAGCTATTTATTGCTTGCACATTAATAGCATTCACTAATTAACTGTTGCATATTTTTATACATCGGTTTGTTAATAAATCATATCTCAATTAGCCTTTGCAATTTAATTCTGTCATTGTAGGTTTTTTGCACATAAAAATGAAATTAAATTCTGCCTAGAAAACCTAAAGGAAAGAACTAATGAATTAAAATTGCTAATTAAAGTACAACAATGGTAAAACTTTAAATAATAAAAATTATTACCTTATATCCAGTCAACCTTAGTGCGTGTACCATCGAAGTTGGTTATGCGAGAGATTCAAACAAACAAAAAAAAAAAAAAGTTGTGTAAATAATAATTAAATGTAATAGGAATTATGTAAATTTTTTTTTTTTTTTAAAACATGTAAATTCAATGGTATGATTAAAAAATATTGTCTTCTTATAATTTAATATTTTAATTTTTTTATAATCCTCATCGCCAAATCTGGCGTAATCTTTTTTGAAATAAATAAATTAATATTTAAAAAAAAAAATGAAATTGACAAAATTTTTTCAAAATCATTTAAAATTTTATATGCTTAAATTAGGCCTCACCTTAAACGATAAATGGTTTTCAAGACTAATAGGATTTGAGTATTTAAATTTGTTTTCGTAAGACTTAGACTTCTAGTGGAATCAGTCAATTTTAATGCCAGAAAATTATAGTTTTTTTATTTATCAATAAAAAAAGCATTAGTTAGCTAATCTTTAAAGTTTAATCAAAGCATTTATCAAAATAAAATTTTATCAAAGCATCCCCATTTCACGACTAGCTGACCTGGTTAAGATGATTTCTGCAATAACTTAGAAAATAAATCAACTTCTTATCACAAGTAATCCCAGTCAATCAAAATTTGATGTAGCATCAATGAATAAAAAATAATTGATGAGGAGAGAACCGATTCATAGTGTTTCAGAGATGAAAATTAAAAATTTCATCGGCTTTTCATTTATTTAATTTAATAAATTAATATTTTTCCAAAGTTTTTGGAAAGATTAAGATTTACATTTCACTTTTTTTATGAAATGTAAATTCTATTTTAAGAACAATTTGTGAAATTCAAATGTTTATTTTTTACTATCATTTTTTATGTTTAGTCTAACATATTTTGATAGATATCGTCATAAAAAGGCAAAATGTAAATAATTTTACATTTTTAGACTTTTAGATTTTGCCCATAAAAAGGGAGCCGAGTTGTTTATCTAGTTTTATTTAGCCTCAAAGACAAGTTTATTAATTTAATTATTAGAAAAAAGATACTTTATTATCATATGAAAAATAACAAAAATCAGCATGAACTGTGATGTTGAAGATTATTTAGGTGTACGTATTGTCGGCACTTTTGCTCAAGAAAGATTTGGCAATTTTCTTTTACTTTTTACGGAAATCAAGATCTTTTGAACTTATTTATTAAACAAAAATTACTTTACTTTTTTTAAAGAATTTATGCTTTCTTAAATATTATTCAAACATATACTCAGAGTTCATTGAAAGTTCAGAGATATATTTTGCTATTTAAAAAAATATTGGTTTTAAATCGCATCAAAAAATTGAAAATTTTGACAATTTTTAAATGCGTAATTAAATTCAATCAAAGATTTTTTAATCACATTTCAAAGCTTTATTTTTTATTTTCGAAAAAGGATTGAAATTTTTTGATCATGAAATTTTATAATTATTTAGGAAGTAAAAATTGAACGACAAGACTTTTAATCTGGTTAGCTTCTATGAACTAAAACTACTTTTACTTTTATTTGATGCAATGAGTAAATGTATTTATAATCTAATATTTTTTCCAGAAAAAAACATCGACGCTTGTAAAATATAACAATAAAAATCAATAAATTTATTAGACATTATCAAATGTTTAATTTTTTATTTTTTTCCTATGTGTAAACAGAATTAAATTAGAAATTATTACTTATAAATTATAATTTAGATTTTAGAGTGAGTTTTTTATTGACACTCAATTTCCCTTCATTTTCAATCGGTAATCTCAATTTTCAACTTTAGATCTACCTCTTAAATTACTTCATCTTTTTATCAATAAAGTTTAAATGTAAAGTATTAATTAAATATTTAGCAGTTAGCTTATTTAATGCATCAATAGTATGAGCAAATTTTTTTTCAAACATATTTTCACAAATTTAGGCAATTGAATTGAAAAAGTAGTTGAAAAATCAGGAACAAAAATAGGATTGTTTTAATTTTTAAAGTGAACTAATAATTCTGAAAAATACCCTAGAATTTTTATCTACATTAAAGATTTAGTTTACTTGTAGTTTAAGTATGATCAGACATAAAACAACAGAAATAAGGCTAAATGAATTAAATATGTGACAGGGTAGCAATTACGGCTCATTTCTAATTTATCAGAATTCTCGAATTTTCAAATTTTTAAATTAGTCCTCTATTTCTTGATGAAAGGAGTTTTAACATGCATCCAGAGATATTTTGAACTAAAACAGAAACCATTCAGCTATACGAGCTTAGTCATTAAAATACTTTTTTTTTCTTTTTTTATTCCTTATTCACTCCTTGTGGAGCATTAGGTCATTACTTTTTTCTTTCATTTTTCCAACATTTACTTATGTACATCAGTGTTGCTTTTACTACAGAATTGTTCAGTTTGAGCTTTGTTTCCTTGCTATAACTGGTTGATTTCAATGCTGGTCGGAGTGCTCCCATTGCTGTACTAATGGTGTTTCCTAAGTATGTAAATTCGTTTACACACTAGACTTGTTTTTATGTTCTAGATATTAACAGCTGATCATCCAAAAAGTCTAACTCTTCAAGCTTTGCTGTTAATCCCCATTGTATGCCCCTCGCACTGACAGTTGTTTTCTTCATTACATAATCAATCACTAATAGAAACAATGCCACTCCAGGCTTTGTTCTATGATGCTCCTAAGTGCAAATATCTGGTCAATGCATCTTTTCCCTCGTCTAAATATGGCTTGTTCTTCTCTAGATGTAACACACATGGAGTTGCTGATTCTTTCTTAGAATTTTGCTACAAAACGCCTTGCTTGCTATTAGTAGCAGTGTTATTTTCTAAAACTATATATTGTACAAATGTAAATATATTAATGGCTAGCTCTTTCAAATTTGAATTCAGATGAAAAGCATTTGTTTATTAAACGGATAAGAGAAAAACTATCTCAAACAAAGTAGTCAATGTTAAAAAAAAACATTGAAATACCAGGTTAAATTTATTTATTTATTTCAGGAAACATCTCTTGGGAGATGAAAAAAATCACAAACAAAAGAGATGAAAAATAAAATAAAAAATGAATAATTTCTAAATTAAGAAAATAATTTGTATTTAAGAAAAATAACTCAATTTTTCACCAACATCAGTATTTTTGTATTTTTATTCTATTGATTTTAAATGAGATAATTAAAGTTATAATGAATGCCACTGTTTTTTTTTCTTTTCTTAATTGCTAGACTACATTATACTTAGTCTCTGTTCGGTTATACGGGCTTAGTCATTGAAATGCTAGTATCAAATTTATATCTAATTTTTTTAATTGTCAAAGTAAAATAAATTCTTAAAAAATTATTATTTTTGAGAAAATTTGAAAAAAAAAACTATTTTGCTTTTCTCTAGATTTACTGCCAATTTGTAATATGGCCATGATTTTTGTCTTTTTTCGTTAGTAAATTAATTTTCAAAATTTAAAAAGTTTCAATAATTAATCAAATTATCCAATTATCAGACCCAGCTAACTGTTCATTCTTAAATTGCATTTTATTTGATTTAGTAAGTTTTTTGTTTTCAATATAGAAATAATACAGTATACAGTCTAATGGTTTTTTAATTAAATAACAACAAAACTTGAAAAAAAAAAGTCAAATTAGTCTCTATATTTAGTGCAATTTTCAAATAAAACGTTATCAATTATTTGAAAATAGCTACCATTGTTTTTTTTATTTTTATTAAAAAAAAGAAAATTTCTCAATTATCAATTTTATTTAATGTAGTGAAATAAACTGCTTAGCACTTACAGCATCTTAATTATGTTCGCTATTTTTTTTAACTGCGAAAATTCAACTTAAATCTAATGGTTTTTCTAATACCAGCGTCACACTTTCTAAGCCATTTAATAGTTTGAAAATTTAAATCAAATCTAAGCTATGTCAATCTCACTTTTGCCAGTTAAAAACAAGTCTTTAAAATAAATAGCCGAGATACAGCATGTTTTAACTATACCATGCAAACTAAAACTATTCTTTAAGCTTAGTTTTATTGAAATGCATTATAAAATTTTCATTTTATTTTATTTGTATATTTTTAAATGTCTAATTTAGAAAAATATTGAAAATACATCCATCAAGCTTTATTTATTTGACAAAGTCATTCTTTATCATTTTCTAAAATAAAACAAAATTAATACAAAGCATATTTCTAACCCTTGATTTGTTTCAAATTATTTTTACATACTGTAATTGCAATAAAATTTTTAAGGTAACAACTTAAAAATAAAATATTTTTAAAGTTATTTAAATATTTTATTATTTTTTTCTTTGATGATTTACCTATTAGTTCTATGTCTGAATTATTTCTATTTTTTGATGTTTGTTTCTGATAATGAATTTAAATAAGGAAAAGAATAATCCAAGATTGATCGTATCAAGGATTTGGTTTAGACCTCATATTTTATTATTTTGATTAAGTCCATTATGCCAAACTCTATTAACCGATTTAGAAATTTGAAAATAAAAACAACATACTTTTTTATCTCTATTAGAGTCATACTTTTCTCATACAAAAAACTAAATATTGTTTTCTGTACCGAGCTAATGCTCCTTTCGAAATAGTAACAAATAATTAATTAAACTAAAATAAATGTCACCTATATTTAATATAAAATTATTAATATACTTAAACATTTTAATTAAATTAATTAAGTAATTGATGAAGTTAAAATTTGAAATAATATAAAAAACGTGCTGTATAGTCTGCTTTTTTTCGTGAACTATCAATTAGTTAAACATGCTTAACCTTCAGCTAATTTAATACATAGTTTCTAATTTTCTTTATCCTTTTTTTGGTTCCTTTTCTGAACCGAGTTAAGATTGGAGTTTACTATATTTGAGGGGCTTGTAATGGGTGCTGGCAATGGATGACATATCTATATCTCATACAGAGAATAAATTAAAATCTAATTGTAAATTTTACTAATAAATATAATATAATTAAACAGAAGTAAATAAAAATGAAAAAAAAAATAAAGTTTAAAATTTAATAGAATAAGTAGAAAAAAATATATCGGATATTCGAGACACTTTGATTTAAAGCCGTTTGTATATTTTTTAACCAGTTTGACAACAAATGGAACATAATTACCATAGTCCTTCTCTAACGTATATTTTAATCAATTCATAAAGTCGATTAAGTACCATTTGTGTGAAACAACAAATGATCACACTCAACATATATTTAAAATTGTATTTCAAACATTATACTTTAGACTTTATATTATTGCAACATTCCATTTCACATTTGTAATCTAATTTCATTTATAGCCTCAAAATGTAAAGTTTTTGAGACACTATCAAATTTTATTTTTAGATTAAAGCTAACAGTATAGTTTTGAATTTTCATTTAGTATTAGTTTCTGATAATGAAGAGTTCAAACAAGGAAAGGAATAGTCTATTATAGATTCAATTAGAGACTTGTAAAGGTTCCTTAGATCCCATTCTTCTTTAGACTTTTAGGCGAGTTGAAATTTAATTTACAGAAAATTTTGAAACCTAGAAAATCAGATTGAAGATTTTCATTTTATTGTATTTTGACAAAACCAGTAAACATTACTTTTCAACTGAAATATCTTAGTTTAAAAAACACAAGGAAATAATGAACAAAAGACGAAGTTTTCAACTAGTTAGTTGAAGTTATTTGAACAGAGAGAATAAAGAAAAGTATACACGGGAAACTATCAAAATGCTGCTCTATAAGGCATTATTTGTTAATAATCAGACTTGTAAAGAGTGGCTTGATAAATACAGTAAAATTAAAAGAATAATAATGATAATTTTAAAGATATCAAATATAATAACTATAAAGAACAGCATATATTTTTTGGATATTGAGCTAATCCAAAAAGAAAGAAACAACACGGTGGCGCATGCAGAAATGAGAGCACCAGATATATTTAGTACAACCACTAATGTAAATATTTGGCTTAGTAGGCTTGATGGTTACTAAGATATGAACAAAATAATATTAGAAAGAGATAAAATAAATGTTTTTGGATGATGAAACTTTCTAATTTGTGGATAAATGGATCCGTTGAGAGATTTATGAAGTTAAAAGACGTTTTAGAGAATTATTAGTACCTCAGAAACTCCAGTCCATGCATACTTACGTAACTCTACTTACGTATTTAAAAATTATAATACAAACAAATTGATTCTTTTTTGATACTGTTTCCTAAATTTAGAAAACGGCCGTTTTTCTTCCTATTTTTATTTGAAAATAAAGGTTATTTACAAAAAAAAAGTTGCCAATAAATCTTTTATTGCATAGTGAATATCCGCTTAATTGATGTTTTAAGTTTGTCATTTTTTTTTAGAAAATTTTTTTTTAGTAAAATAGTTGCAACAAAGTATGTTGCACTTTTTTGCATTATTTATTTTATTTTAGTAAATTTTAATTTATATAAAAAAGAAAAGTTATTGTTTTGTTTGTTTTTGAATTTAACAATACTTTTTTCTTTCAAATAAAACAATTAACTATTTAGTGTAAAATATCCATTTTAAAAAGCATAAAAAATGAAGCTTATTTTATCTTTTTTATTTTATTCTGAAGGAGCATAAGCTCGTCACAAATAAAGATCAAAACGACCTATTCATTTTTTTCTTTTTTTATTAATAACATCAATAAAAATTAATGTCAACTTTTTTAATTTTTCATCATTTACTATCACGTAATATGCATGTCATGTTTAGCAAAACTGAGCAGTAAAAAATTAAAAAGTTCATTAAAAGATTAATCAATCAGATGTAAATGTATTTTTAGAAAATTTTTCGGTTCATTCGAGCAGAACCTTGGATGTGAAAATTTTAATTAGTAAAAAAAAAATAAATCAAATTATTGTTGGATCATTTAATAAATCCATCCATTACAAATTAATTATTTAAATTAGTTAATCTAAAAACATAATAAAAATAAACAAAGAAAAATATAGAAAAAAAAATTTCTATTTTTTTATGGCCCGTGGAAGTTGGCTGCCAAGTCAATTAAATTTAAGTTGTTCATTTTTGTGCCAATTCACTTTCATAATTTTGAATTATTGATTTTTCTATTTCTTTCATCATTTTATTAATTTTACGAAAAAAAAAGAGTGAGTAAATTAGTTAGAGAGAAAGAGAAACAAAAAAAAAACTGAATTTTTTGATCCCTCGGTGTAATTTTATTTTTTTGTTTCAGTATTTTGTTTTATATTTTTGAAAAACTTTTTTTTTTGTTTCTCCTATTTAATCGGATTTGACAAGTAAATAGCTGAGCATATATAAATATGCCGTCGAATCCCAAAGACAGCACAGTTCACGATCCTAACGTAAAGCTAGGACCAGACGGTAAGCCGATACCGCTTACCGAAACCGAGCAAGTTCACTTGCAGATAGAGAACGCGGCTTCGGAGGTTCGTATCCGAGTTAATCGGAAGCTAAGTCTAAAATTTGGCTTTTAAGTCTTTGGAGAGTACGCGTCGCATGGTTCAAATGCTGGACGAGAGCAAGGAGGCGGGTATCAAGACCTTGGTCATGCTGGACGAGCAGGGCGAACAGCTGGACAGAATTGAGGAGGGCGCGGACAGAATAAACAAAGAAATGAAGGAGGCTGAGAAAAATCTAGAAGGTCTTGAGCAATGCTGTGGCTTGTGTGTGCTGCCGTGGAAGAAAACAAAAAGTTTTGAAAAGGGCGACGAGTACAACAAAACATGGAAGGTTAACGAAGACGGCAAGTTAAATCAAAATGGACCTAGGAGAATTGTGGGCGATTCTGGCCCGGCTGGAAAGGGATTTGTCAACCGTATTACTAATGATGCACGCGAAGACGAAATGGACGAGAACTTGGTCCAAGTGTCCAGTATGATTGGCAATTTGAGAAACATGGCCATTGACATGGGCAACGAAATAGAACAGCAAAATCAACTTATAACCAGAGTTCAAGACAAGGTATTTTATTTTTCTAGCATTAACACACTAATTTTCTACTATTACTAAAATTACTAACTAAAATTTAATTTAATAGACCGTTTCGAACACAACCAGGGTTGAGACTGCAAATAAAAGAGCGAATAAATTGCTCAAATAGAAGCACTTTTTTTTTTTTTTTTCAAAATTTATTCCTACAGTCATTTTACACTTAATTATTTTTATTAAAATAATTTTTGGCTTTTTTTTTTCGATTTCGATAATTTTTTTTTTAATCAAAAATCCCTTTGGATGTATATTTAATTTAAATAAATCGTAATTTTACTAATAATATTTTATTTATTTTGTATAGATGTCAATTTATTTTGATTCTAGCCGAATATTAAATAAAAAATAGAAAAAAAATTTGTAACCGGTTAATAGTAAATACAATATATTGTCTTAAAAAGCTTTATTAGTATAATTCATTTCAAAAAGACCCATTTTGTGTCTTTATCAAGTGTACCAGCTGTTGTACACTAAGTTTTTACAAGTAATCCTTTGACATTGGTACCATAAAGAAGATTTATCGCTGCTACCAATTGTAACCGGTTAATAGTAAATACAATATATTGTCTTTAAAAGCTTTATTAATATAATTGAACGTTCTGAAGTTCTAAGAATGGAATCCTTATTTATACCCATATGTTCGTGTACAGAACACAAGCTTATAATTAAGTCAAGATGTTGGTTTAGTGTAAATGTCTCTGTCAGCATTTCGAAGCGTCTAGCTTCTGAGATACGTGACAAGTATAATTATTACTTATCTTTGTGCATCAGTTAATAAACTGAAGAATAACTGATCACAGAAGGTAACAAATTATTTGAAAATCTAAATTAAGCTTAATTGTCGAAAACAAGTCAATTTATTTCAACAAATTTTGTATTTGAGTCATGACATCTGAAAATGAATAAGAGCTTGGATTTTTAACATACTAAGAAGTTAAATTTCAGAAGTTTAACCTTGCCTTGATCACCACCATTAGACAATTTATTTACCGCTAGTCTAACATTTTCAATCGACTTTAAAAATTTTGCGTTTTCTAAAAAGTTGGATTTTTTTTATTTAAGAATTTTTGTGCAAATATGCTAAAAATAAAAAGTGTAAAAGATTGAATTTTTAGTGAATTAGAGAATTTAAAAAAGTGGTGCTACGAGCCTTCAGAGGATCAGCGGATCAGGAATTTTCTGCTTACGGCGCTTAGAATAACCCCAAAGCTTAGTACTTGCCAAATGTTAAATTAGCATTTTTCTCTTAGATGAATTTTTGCATATTTAATCTTTTAATAGATCAATATTTTCATAAATTTATTCATAGAACTTATTTTAATTGAAAAATTGTTTTTTGAGCATAAAAAAAGAAAATTTACTCATAAAATAAATTAATTAAAGTGTTAATCTTTTTTTGTTGTTGTTCCGACATATCTCTGAAATAGAATTTAAAATTTGCATCATATTTGTCTATTTATCTTCCATATGTGGTATTTTACGTTTACCAATCAATTAACAAATAAAAGATTTTTATTATTAAGATATTTTTTTATTTAAAAAATATGAAAAAGGCCTAAAACTTAGGCCCAAGTAAATAAAATTGTTTATTCACTGTAAATAGAAAAAGTGTACTAAAATGTAATTTGAATCAGATTTATAATTCAATTAATGTTGTGATTGACTAACGCATGCAAATAAAATGTAAATACTGTGATAGCAGATAAAACTGCGTGGTTGCGACCATATCTGCGTATGCGCGTTAGCCAGTCACAATAAGAAGAAACTGATCAACTCAGATGGTGAGCTTTTGTGTTGTATTTGTCAAGACACCACAACATATATTTATCTTTTAGCTTCTAGGACTTTTAATGACTGCCTCCAAACTTAAAACTCCAAACATAAGCAAATGGACAAAAATTAAAAGCGAATAACTCAAAAAATAAAAATGATATTAAGTTATGGTTTTTTTATAAGGTAAAGAATTTATATTTTAATAGAATTACGATTTTTAAATAAAGAAAAAACTCTAACGTTGCCGATTTTTCTGAGCTTGTGTTTGACACCCACCATTAGCGATTTTACAAAATTTAACTCGAATTCCTTCAACTTCAACTCAATTAGGCTAATCAGCTGCTGTTCAGTTGAGGCTTGCCAACCTCCCTCGTATACTTTCTGACTTAAACAACCCCAAAAATTTTAAATTGGACCTGCTTGAGGAACATTTTGTGGGTTGATGTCTTTGGACACATAATTTACGTTTTTGTCCATCCATGTAATGCAGTCCCTTGAATAGTGAGGAAATGCTAAGTCAGGTCAAAAAACATAGTCAAAGTCTCGATGATACTTATGTATAAATGGAAGAAGTCGTTTATTCAAGCATTCGTCGATATGGATATCGGAATTGATGGCAACCGACTTTGATGGTCGAAAAAGTGGCTTTGACATTCCTCGATACTGTCCGGACAAGAAGATTTGTTATTTGTGTAATATCCGGGATTTCCCGGCATGTTGTCTCCCGATAAAGTAAAATATTTTTCGTCGTTTAAAATAAGTGAACATGGTGAGTGATATAACATATTTGAAAGTTTTTCGCTCAAGTGCTTTACTTATTCAAACTTTACGACACTATATTTTGGCGTTTTTTCACGTTTTCGATATTAAATCCCAATTTTTTTAATTTTCGACCAACTGTTCTTTGGTGGACAAAAAATTTCCTAGCTAGACAGCTTTGACTCACTCCAGTTCGGTTATTGGTCAATCTTTTCAGTTTTTTCTTCCTTGCAGCTGCCCAGGTGCTTGGACGACCTGTTTTCTTATTGTCTTTTGTCGGCCATCCATTTTGAATACGGTTGATTGTATTATTTATGGTACTTGGAGCAATTCCTTGCTTTGTAAAATGCGCGACAAGGTCAGATTTTTTCATTTATAAAATCTTATTTTTGACTACTTTTT
>PJRA01000288.1:157437-176266 GCA_016987375.1 Brachionus koreanus
TGAATAAATCAATGCCAAAAAGAGTTGTGGCTTGTTATAAGGCCAAAAGCAGACATCTCAAATATTAAATTTTAAAAATTTCTAAACTTTTGTTATTTTTTAAACTTTTTCTGTAATTTTTTTCAAATAGTTTTTTTTGGTTTTACGTTATTGGATCGATAACTGATAAATATTTAAAAAAAGCCGCATTTTTATTTTTTATTATTATTATTAATTTTTAAGCCGCCTTTTATTTACATAAAAACAAAACAATCCTTGTGTTAACTAATAAAATCAATCCTTGTGCATACTGTAAGTCTGTCTTTTTTCAATAGAGAACAATCTGACTAATCATAAATCTTTTTTCTATTTTTTCAAATTGAACTAAGAGACTAGATTTTTCCTTTGAAGGACATCAGTTTTAAGGTGAAAAAGGCGAAAAGTATCTGTTTTTTATCAAATACATCAGGTTAGAAAATATATTAGAATTATTGAATTAATACAAAAATTTATTTATTAACTATAGAACTATTAATTGATATTTGGTTGATCAATATTAATAACTAAATGAGTAAATAATCTAAATTTTGTTGTTTTAATTAAACTATAATTAACAGTATTCAAACCATCATCAAAAAATTTGTTTTTAATTTCTTCCAAGATTTTAAATCGTTTCATGTTTCTTTTTTGTGTTTTATGAAAAAGATTTTGATAAATGGTATTTAATTTGGGACGATCAAATCCTATATTGGTGCTCTCCAGTCTGTAATACATGTCATCGTCCTCTCCCCCTTTAAAAAAATCATTCATACTCTAACTAAAAAGTCTAATATTATTTACCCCATCCCCAAAATTTATTTGAATAGCCATTGACTTGAACATAGTTTTCAATTCTAAAAAATATCACTCCTCCCACTAGTATTGGGTAAATGATTCGGTAGTCTGATTTTCCGACAATTACTGACAAGTGTTTTGGTCTTTTGTCAGGACATGTGTACAAATTAAGATAAGCTTAAAATAAAAAGTAAGTTTGTTAAAAATATAAGTTTTTAGCTTCTTTCATAAATCGGAAATTTTTATTTTTTTCATAAATTAAACTGAAAAAAACTTCTAATTTTAATATTAACTGTTCAGAAATTAAAAATCAGATAGTAAAGGTTTTGCGAATTTTTGTTCATAAGATCAAAACAAAATGTGAAAAATTCATATTTAAGTTCAATAAAAAAAAATTAATTCAAAAACTTATTTTAATCTATAGCCAAGTATTGAAAGTAATTTTTAGACATCTAAATATTGAACGTTTACTTTGAAAATATGCTTCAGCAATAAAATTTTTTACTCAAAAATATCTAATAGCACTTGAAAAAAGTTTTAAGAATTTCTTGCATTTTTTTCTGACAAAATAAGTAGCAAAATTGACTAAACTCTCTTTGATTTGGTCTATTTATTCTAGCATATTAGACTCAGATTCAAATTTTCAATTCAAATGACTTTGACTCTTGAACATTGTCCTATTCAGCATCACAAGACTCTTTTTGAGTTTTTTTATTGCTATTTTCAATTTATACTTACACTTTGACAGTTTCCTAAATTTACTGAACTAAATAAAGATTATCAATAATTTTTTTTGGGTCTATTGTGTTATGTGACCAAGACCCCTCACCTATAATATGTGACCAGTGCTGGCCACCTAATTTTCTAAGGGGTAATCTGTGACCAAATGATTGAATTAAAAATATTTAAAGAAAATTACGTGACCAATCAAAAAAATAAGTGACCAAAAAAAAATTAAAAAATATGACTATTATAAATGATAATTTTTTTAAATTTGACTACTATAAAAGTTAAATGTAATAAGCTTAATGTTTTTTGGATATATGTATTTTTAACCCTTTACGCTCAAAATAATTACCACATTCAGGACACTTAACAGGACTTCGTTCGTTGCTTAAGGTTTTTTTACTTCCTCAACAGTTTTTTTTACTTTTTCAACTAAATAGCTTTCTAAATAGTCCAAAAAATGTATCGGCATAAACCGATTTATAATTTGTACAAGAAGAACATCTACAAGTTAATAATCGTTTATTACTATTTTTTGATCGTTTCCTAAAATCAATTTCCATATTTTGACCAAATTTTTTGCAACCATTTTTGGTGCAAAATTTTTCATATTCAACCAAATCACTGTCAAGTAATTGAAGAAAACGCTTAAACTCTGGCGTATCTTTGACATATTCCTTAGATTTACAATTCATTTTTGACTAAAATTTTAGAAAAATTTTACTATTTATTTTTTTTGTTTTTAATCATGATTAAGTGAATTTTGAAATTTTAACTATGCTTCAAATTTAAGCTTACTTTAATACAATCATTAATTGCAGCACTGGTCACATAACACAATAGACCCTTTTTTTTATTTAATTTGTAACTAATTTTTAAAAATAATTTTATTATTTTGAGCCATAAAATTTTGCGTTTTATAAATGCTTATAATTAGATAATTTTGATTTTAACACCATTTTAATTCTAAAAATTCAAGTTATAAGAGTTCATCAAGGGTCTGTTCTTGGTCCAATATTATTCATTCTATACATAAATGACTATGCAGATGTATGCTGATGATTCAAAAATATTAGCTATTGATTATCAAATCTAGATGCAATTTGAAAATGGATAAAAGTTTGGGTCATGAGTTTGTGTAACTCATGAACGAGAGGCATAAGTATAACTCATACCAAAGAAGAGAGTGATGAGGTATTACTAGAGTTTAGGAGCTGCCAGAGGGATTTAGCAGTGATGGTATTCTCTGATTTAAAGTGGACTGCGCAGATAAAAAGTGCTTGTACAAAAGCTAATAAGATCCTTGGAATGCTTAAGCAAACGTTCGATAGTAGAGATAAGAACTTATGGAAAAAAATTATATGCATCTATGGTAAGATATCATCTAGAGTTTGCGGTGCAAGTGTGGAATCCAAGTAAAAAGACAGATGTGAATGCATCAGAGAAAAGTCCGGGAAAAATACCTTTGAAAGCTTTGGACAATGCAATGAGATTATTGAAGATGGGGCTAACAAAACTGAGTGAAAGGAGAGTGTGAAGAGATTTGATTGAAATGTATAAACTAGTTAGTGGACTAGAAAATGCTCAGCTGGGAAAAGAGCAATATTAAGAGGCAATAGTTTTAGAATGCACGGAAAAAGTTTTCCTACAAAACTGAGAAACGATTTTGCGGTGACTGCCTGGCATGTTATAGTGTTATCAAATTCAAATCCACGAAAGCTTTCAAGATTGCGTTGGACAAATTCAGTGGATATGGCTGCTTCAGCTCCATAATGCCAAGCAGTAATGGGCTCAGACATTATAGTAAGAATGTCGCAGCAAGAACTAGCTAACATAATAAACAAATTTGAATGCTCTTCAAAATTATCTTATTTAATTCTAAAAAATTTTATTATATGAAATTTTTTTAAATTTTTGATCAGTTTATTGTCCTAATCAGTTTCAACAGTAGCCCTTAAATTAAGAAGGGTACAAAAATTGGTTTAAAAAATTTAATTAATAATGATGATACGAGCCTTCAAAAGAAAAAAGGATTAAGTAGAACATCCATTCTCGATCAGAATGCTCTGTGTACGGCTCTTGGGAGAAACCTCAAATTAAGTATTGACCAATTATCAAAGTTTAAAAGACGCAAAATCTTTGTCACAAATAAAAATAAAGTTGTAATCAATGTAATAAGTTTATAATTCTAAACAAACTGAAACTAAATAGTTTTATATTAGAAGTACTAACTAGTGGGAAGAAGATCCACATCGTGAAAGACAATACAATCAAACTGAGCTGGAAGTGTGAAGTTTTTTGTTGGTTTTTGAATTATTTCAATAAAAGCAGCATTATTAGTACTTCCTTTGTTGAATTTATCACTATTTACTTGTTCAACTACAAAAATTGTGTAGTTTAATTTTTGTCTTTGTAAAAAAGGATGAATGTTGTATAGAAACACTCGTAGATTTGGTTCGCGATCTTTGTATGGAATTATTATGGCGACTCGGCTAATTGCTTTACAATCTTTTGGCTCTGATTGTCCACCCATGTTTACATTTTCTATAAAATCCATATTCTTTGCTCTCTTATTGTAAGTTATTTCAGCTTTAAATGGCCGAAAATCTGGCGTAAAATTTGTAATAATGCTAACAATTTCATTTTGATTAATTGAAGCAATGTCACATGTTGGTTTTGATTTATTTATATAAGATTTACTACTAAGAGTAATTATTATTTTTACTAAAAAAACTATTAAAATTATTTTAAAGAATACAAATAATTTTTTTTTCAACAACCTCATTTAAATATTATGTCTAAATTGAAATCAAATTTAGAAGAGTATTTTAAAGATTATAAAACTCACATACTTTATTTTTCTTTATTCTTTGAAAAAAATCCAATTTTATCAATTCAAAAACAAATTAAAAAAAAATATTAGTTGTAAATTTTCAATTGTTTTAAATGCTTTGAATTTATTTTCTATCAAAAGGAAAAAAATATTTACTATTATGATATCATTTTATAAGTTTGATTCTTATAGAAGTTGGATAGTCAATTCAGACCTTAGAATTTATTTTCAAGAATGACAAAGCTTTTTTTGAATTGCCATGCCAAAAATTATTCAATAAAATATCACACAATAAAAAAAAACAAGATAAATATTTGTTTGTAAAAAGAAAATTTTTTTGTTGAGAAATTGAGTTTGATTATTGTGGAAAAAAATCGATTTAAATATTCCCTTGGTTAAAGAAATATTAAGTAAAATATTTTTGATTTTTTTTTCGTGTCAAATATAAAGTCTTTAATTTTATTAAATTTCAAATTTATTTTTACAGATTGAATTCTTAGAAATTTTCTAAAAAATATTTTTAACTATTTTCGCTTTAAATATGTTATAAACAAAGAATTGGTATTCATAATTAATGAATTCTAGCTACCCAACTAGAACCTTGTTCCGGGCTTCAAAACAAAATTTTCATACCTAAATTTGTTATTTTTTAAACAAAAAAATTTTTTGAAAAAAAAAAACCCTAAACCCTAACCCATTTCAAAAAACTTTAACCCTAAAAGCTGTAACAAGCTTGGTACTACAAGATTTAGAGATGAGTACTGTTCTCCTTGAATTTAATTTGTTACAAACTCAAATATTTTTGGAGTCTTGAGTGTTCATTTTGACTTAAAATTAATCTTTGGTTTTCGATTTAAATCATGGCTTTATTTAACTTGATTAATTTTATTTTGCATATTACTCCTAAGCACTTAATCTCACTATTCTATCGTGTTTTTATAGGCTTGGGAATATATTATTTTCTATTAAATAAGAAGCAAAAATCTTTTTTTTGTCTAAATTTTGCAGAAATTATTGTGCATTTTTGATTATTCGTTTAACATTGTTGATTTTTGCAAGGCTTTTTTTAATCACAAGCTTTAGAGAATGAGCAAAGCATCTAATATGCTATAGTCCAGGGGTTATTAATAATTCTTTTTGGTTGATTTTAACACTTAAGTCTGATTTCTCTTCAGAGCTAGTAATTTCGCATTCAGTATCAGTTCCACTTTCTTCCACCTTGGCTTCAGAAAGGTCGAATTCGTCTTCATCGACAAGATTCAAAAGCCTACCCATCTTTTCCATATTAGAACCATTATCAATTCGAACTAATTTTTCACGAATTGCGAATTCTTCAATTATAGTATCAATTTCTCTTTTAATCCCCCTTTCAGTCGTTGTGATTATATTATTACAGCGAAGAACGTTAGTTTTGAATTCAAAATTTTCGAAGTTCTTGAAGTCAAGTCATAACTTTGACTTATATTTTTGTGACTAAGACTTAAAACTGTGACTTAAAAACAAGTCTGATTTACTTATCTTATTTTATTTGTTTTTCTGATCGAGCTCTTTCAGATAAAAAAGGAAAGTAAAAATTTGAAATTAAAAACAGTTTTAAAATATTTTAGACTAAATAAGCTTTGATCATTTTAATAGCAACAAACAATCCAGTAGAACAAGAAAGTGATACAAAAATCAAAGAGCAACAAGCTAATTGAAAAAACAAGTGATTGCCTGTAGTTAAGTAGCAATGGTTAGAATAAGTGAACTATAACAATTAAAGAAAACTTTTTTTAACTAAAAAAGATTATAATTCTAATGCAATTAATTTATTATTTAATATTGAAAATTTTTTTATTGAAAGTTGCTTTATCGAACATCTATTTATTAGCCATTAGAAGTAGTAGTAGTAGTAAAATAGAACTGCGACTTGGACATAGTCCAAGTAGAGCCCTAAAGGGCTGTAGCAGTCGCTTCGAAAAAATTCTCCTTCATCCAGACGTCCAACTTCGCCTTAAAACTGTTCAAGCTTCGTGCATTAACAACGTCCGTTGGCAATTTGTTCCAAATTGTCGTGACTCTGTTTGTAAGGAAATTAAATCTTGGTTGAAAGTATCTCATTTTCTCTCTGTATATAGGTCTATTGTGAGATCTGAGGTTGTATATTCTGTTTTGAGTGTCCAAACAAGCGCCGTTTACGAGATTCACCTTCTCTAAATTATTAATTATTTTAAAAACTTGAATAAGATCACCTCTCTGCCTCCTCGTTTGAAGATTGGTCAGATCCATTTTGATCAACCTCTCTGCACAACTACATCCTCTCAGCTCCGGCACGAGTCTTGTCGCTTTTCTATGCACTCTTTCCAACTCATTTATGTCCTTTACACTATACGGAGACCATGAACTAATGGCATATTCTAAATGCGGTCTAACAGGGGACTTATATAGAAGCGTAGTGTTTTGTTTGTTAAGTAATTTGAACGATTTTCTGATCAACCCCATCATTCTATTCGCTTTTGCGACACTATGCCTGACTTGAACATCCCATTTCATGTCATGTTTTATAAATATTCCAAGATCCTTTTCACACAAGGTTTTAGCTAATGGCTGCCTCTCACCAGATTGTTTTTCAATTTCATATTCAAATTTGGAGTTTGTCCTACCCAAATGCAAAACTTTACACTTGTCTGCGTTCAGCACAGTTGACCAATTTTTTGACCAATAACATATCTTATCCATATTATTTGAAGTTTCAAATTCGATAAAATATTTTTAATGATGGCAATTATTTTCGTATCGTCCGCGTATGCTTTGCAATCATTTTCAATTAGTTCAAGCATCTCGTTAATATAAATGATGAACAAAAGTGGACCCAAGACAGAGCCTTGAGGAACACCACTAAAGACTGAAAGCCAAAACGACTCTTTTTGTACGTTCACTCAAAAAATCACGAATCCATCTTACTATATTTTCACCAAATCCATATTGTTTTAATCTTAATAATAATTTTGCGTGTGAAATTTTATCAAAAGCTTTTGAAAAATCGGTGTAAATAATGTCAACTGGAAAGCCTGATGCCAACGCCGAAGTGATTAAATCAATTGCGACACTATGCCGTGACTACGATACAGGTTAAAGAGACTGGCCTATAGTTATTTAAGATCAATTTACTCCCTGATTTGTGTAGAGGCGTGATGTTTGCTTGTTTCCAAATTTTCGAGATCAATCAGATTTGAAACGATTTTGTGTAAATAATAGTGATTGAAATCGATAGTGCATCGGCAGCGTTTTTCAACACACAACCATGGACTTTATCCGGCCCAATAGCTTTATTTGGGTCTAAATTCTCAAGCTTTTTAATAATAATTTCTCTACTTACAAGCTCATCTATTTTCGGATCACATTTGACACTTGTCTTTAGATTAAGAGATTCTGTCGAACTCGAAAAGTCATAACTGAAAACTGATTGAAAATATCTATTTAATTCGTTCGCTATCTCACTAGGATCGGTAAATGTGTTACCATCAATATTCAACGCTTTAATTGATTGTTTTACGGATTGTTTACTGTTTATATATTTATAAATCAATTTTGGACTAGATTTAGATTTCTTGGCTAATTCCATTTCATATTTTATTATAGCCTTTCGAATGGCCTTTTGACATTCTCTACTAATAACATTATATCTCATCTTTTTGTCTATTGCCCAGCCACTGGCTGAAAAAGTTTTCCATGCCGAATTTTTTTTTTGAACCAAAATCTTCAGTTCTCGATTCATCCATGGTTGATTCTTTTTTGCACAATTCAATCTAGGAATAAACCTTTCAGATAAAAATTCGTAAAATTCTAGAAATTTAGTGTACATTTGATCCATTAAAAAACTGTGTCCAGTTTATTTTATGTATCAATTTTGACATAGAATTATAGTCGCCTCTTGAGTAGTTGTATTTTGATACTCTAAAGTTTTTATGATTTTGACTATTGGTTGACTTGAAATCATAGCACCAAGATAACGTATGATGACCTTTGCTACTGGCACCTAATGGTAGGCCATGGTCTACATTGAAAATACGATCATTCGAGTCAGTTTTAATTAAGTCAAGGATACTTTTTTGGACTCCACATGCATCTTGAAATGTTGGTTCGAATACATTTTGGTAATAAGAACAATCATCCAGAGAATCAATTAGCAAAGACTCAAACGAATTTTCACACAAGTCGCAAGAGTTGAACTCACCATGATGCCAGTTAATTTTTGGACAGTTGAAATGGCCGCATATTACCACACCATTGTATTTTAAAATTTTCTTTAAACTCATAAGATCTTCTTATACTTGATAAGACCTTTGGATCATTTACACTAGCAGTTGACCTATAAATACACCCGGCTAAAATGACTTGATTAGAAGTTACAATACTACACCAGACTTGTTCGATGCTGTCTTCACACAAAATTTTGTCCATTATTTCAAACGAATTTACATCTTTATTTACGTATATACAAACGCCACCACCTGTTCGCGCCTTACGGTCCAAACAATACGGGTCAAACCCGTCTAATATTCGACAATAATCAAAATGAAACCATGTTTTAGTGACAAAAATTACGTTAAGACTGGTGGTTTTGACTAAAATTTCGAGTTCTCCGAATTTGTTGCCAAGTGAAGTTGCATTTGTGTACCAACATTTAAGAGAATTTTGACTTGTTTTTTGGTTTTTCACAGTTCTATCACTTTTTGTTGTGTTATGAGATTCATTTAGATTAAAATTGGATGTAATTGACAATTCATTATTTTCTTGATTGTTACTAGATTTGACGTTTCTTTTATTATTATTTAAATGGGTCGAATTAATACTGGACTGGGACTCCACGAGTGGAGCCACTTGGTTCGATTTTGAACCTCCGAAAGTTATGTCCACGAATACCAAAACGAAAGTTAGTAGAACTTGTGGTCTGGTTTTGGTTTAAAATAAGCTGAGAGTCTCTAAATTGCTTGCTTAGTATACGTTCCGCTTCTGTCAAATCCGGGTTAATAAACACGTCTTTGAACTGTTCTAGTTTTCTGAGTTCTTTAGCTTGCTTGAGTACCGCGAGACGGTCGTTTTCGTTTTCAAGTTGGACTAAAACTGGTGGCGGACGATTATTCAACCCAGATGACCTAAAACGTCTTATAAACTTAATTTTACGCACATCAGCGTTTACACTTCGAAAAGTATTCTCAATAAAATTTTTATCACTTTTGTCTTTATCTTCTTTATTTTCAGCAGCGCTTATTGGGACCCCAAATATAACAACGCTTCTTTTTCTTCTTTCTCTATCTAGTTGTTGACTGACAACGGAATTTATCACCTCAATTTGCTGTCGTGGTCGTTCAACACGCTGATTAGAAACCCGATTAATTACGCGAGCCGTTACTCCTACCCAGCCTAAACCCTACCGGCTGATTGTTTTCAGACGCTTTACTATTCTCTTTTTGTTGATTCCTTTTCTAGTAATTCAACCTTTAGATTTAGATCGTCTATTCTCTTGCTTTTCTCCTCCAGCTGATTCACTTTAGACACTAAGTCCTCAATTAATTTATCTTTTGAAAGAATAGCCGATTCTAAAATCAAAATTCTATTCCACATTGTTGAATTGTCTAGTCCGACCAACATATTTGGACTGTTATCGGGCGAGATATTTTTACGTGATCGCTTATTCATTTCCGAAACCGTAGTGTACGATATAGTGTTGCTATTATGCGGAGTTGACGGGAAAACGAGGTTTTCTTGGTCAATAATTTCTTTTTTTTTTTCTTATTTTTTCTTTCAAACTATATGAAGTTTAGTATTGACGTTTTTTATTTTCCAAAAAATTAACTTTTTGTTTTTTTTTTTTCGTATTTTTATTTTAATTTTTCTTAATCAATAAAATTTGGTTAAAATCTATTGCTATCCCTATCCCTATCGTTTCGTCCAAGTAGTTCGTTATAGCGAGTATTGACTGTCACAGCCACATAGAATATTCTTAACAAATTTAGAATCGAAGCCTCTATGGTACTCCGAAAAAAGCGTTTAGTTAATGGAACTGAAAAATGAACTGAACTGCCTGACTCTGAAAAAAAGTTATGACATGGAAAATTGGTTTTGTGAAATTAGGTTCAAAATAGAAAAAATTGAACAAAAAACTGTGACATACTTAATTACAGTTCCATAAGCACCAAGACAACAAAAAGAATAAGTTTGAAAATTTTCACAAGCATGCAAGCATCACAACCTGTCCAGGTGAACTGTATTATTTCAATTCGCTTGGGCATATTAGATTTAGATTCTGAATAAATGATGAATTTTTGCACCAATATTCACCATAACCAGAAAATAGATTAGCTAGTTCGAAGGTCATTTTAAGATTGTGTCCATCGATTAAATTGTAATAATCTTGATTACCACTTGTTTTTAGAGTAAATTCGGCATTTGAAAAGAAATTTAACTATTTACTTGAAGTAGAAGTAGTTACAAATTTATTTTAGAATTCAAACAACCTTCCTCTCTGTACTCTTTCATTGGCACATTTTGCTCATGAACCACAATCGCCATTTTTAAATCTAAATTGACTGCAAAAACAAACCACATTTGGCATTTGGTTGAGAAAAAGATGACGGTTGTTGACTTAGTTGTCTTTGAGAAGGACTGTCTGCATGAGTTGGTTATTGTTTGCTAATTGTTCCACAAACAAAAATTTTATCTTTTGCTACAGAATTTTTTAGTTTTACTAGATTTGAATCAAATTTTGAAATGGTTTAATTTTAAATTTTCGTCTGATGATCCTTTTGTTATTAATGAATACTTAAAAAAATGTAAACTCTTCATCTTTCATCAGAGAATTTTTTTAAGATTGGGACTTTTTTCTTTCAAGGTTTTCTCATCTCAAAGTCCTCCAATTTTAGCAGTGCAACTAAAAACAAATGCAGTGAGAAATTTACCATATGAATTAAGCAACACGACTCATCTTATTGAACCAGCTTTACAGCGAAAATTTGGTTAAACAACATTTGGATATTTTTTTACTTAATTTATTAATGGTTTTTTTCTAAAACAATTTAATACATATGAAAAATTTTTATATGAAAATTTGAATACAATGATAATTAAATTCTTATCAATTAATGAAAGATTTAGATTTAGAATTAAGTTTTTTTGTTTTTAATATTTTATATAATTTTATATATTTTTTCTTTTAAATTACTAATTATTTGTATTTTTCTTTTTTTTCTTTTTATAGTGGATTCCATGATAAAATTATTATGGGTCCTTAACTTAAAAAGTTAACTGGTAAACAATATACCAGAGAGACGATTGTCTTTTTTAATTTTTGTTCACATTTCTGTATAAATAAATTATCAATTGCTAATAATGCCTAGTTATCGTTATTTGAGAATCATGTCAACAAAAAATCTAAAAAATAATACTGAGTTTGTTGGATAAAGCATCATAAAAATCCAGTATGTTTAATTTACCAATATTTTACCAATGATGCACTGTTGTATGAGAGAAAAATCCTGAATACGTTTACAAATGTCTTGAATGGGATCGTGTATCAATTCATGGGGAAAACAAACTTGAAGAAAATTTTTTTCACATAAGAAATTCATAGAAAATTGAAACATTTATTTAAGAGATTTAATTTTTTTCATGCAATTCACATTAAATCATAAATATGCATTTAAATCAGCTCAGCTTCATTTAAATCTTTTATTTAAAATGTAACTGATGGCATCAATGAAATTCATTAGTAAAAATTATCAATAAAATTTGTTAAAAAGAGAGCAGAATTTTATTATCATTAATTTTTTAATTTATCAAAAAAAATATTTTTTGTTCTAATTTTTATTTAAAAAATGAAAATGATGCAAAATATGGAAAAAATATTTCTAGAGTTTCATGATAATAATAAAACTTATTTTTATGTCTTAAATATGAATAAATTCCGAATAAATTTCAATGTATAATAAGTTGAAATTTAATATTGAACAATAAACATTAATGAATTTTAACTTTATTTTTGTTTATTTTTAATTATAAATTAAAATTTGGTAGCTTTTTCTAGAACAAATAAAATGGGTTATTCAAAATTTTAAAAATTAATTATACAATGTAAATAAAAAGTTAATTTTTTATTATTTTAAAAATTTTCAAAAATTATTAATAATAATAAATACAAACATTTTGATCGACTATTTAATAAACTGAAATTTAAATTTTTTTAAATCTTATTAAAAATGTATTTTCCCAAGTATTCTACCAAAAAATCCAAATCTGTTCTCAAACTTGAAACATTATATAATGGAAATGTATCATTTCCAAAATGGCTAATAGTGGTTGGCGCTATTCTGCTCGCAGGTTCGCTAGCTGTTTTAGCGGCCTCACTTGGTATTGCTCTTTCTTCACAACCAAACGGTTTGTATAATCAAAGCTGTTCTGCCCGCTCGTGTGAAAACAAACTCGGACTTAAGTGCATCAACGAAATTTGCTTGTGTCCAGAAAATCAGTTTTATTTGGACAAATGCTACAGTTTATCTTCATACGATGGAATTTGTCAACAAAATGACCATTGTAAACAAGATGAACTACTTGTGTGTGGCATTGGTTCTAAATGCTCTTGCTCGAACGACCGATACTGGAATTCTAGAGCAAGATCATGTTCACTGAGAAAAAAATTTAATGAAGCATGTGGTGGCGATGAATGTCTGTCACCTTTTGTTTGTCAATCTCAAATGTGCCAGTGTCCAGACACTGAAAAGTACAATTTAACTAATAAAAAAAAGTACTATAATTTTCAATTAATTTTTTAAAGAATGTATTACGACGGAAATAATTGTGTATCAAAGAAAAATTATAATCAAACTTGCAGTGTTTCAAATGAATGCTTGGATTCAGAAAAAACCATTTGTCAAAATTCTAAGTGTAAATATATTTTTCTACTTTTTCAAAAAAATTTTTTTGAAATAAATATGAATTAGGCTGGGGATTATTTGCAAAAAGATTAATAGGAATAAATGAAAACTATTGAATTAGAAAATAATAATTTAAGAATGCCAGCAAAAATTGTAAACTTGCGCCTTGTACGGCAAAAAATTTTTTGAAGATTTTTTCCATACTCAGCGGGTTTGAACCCTGTATTCTCTGCTTGCATGACCAACACACAACTCATTCGCCTTTTAATGCTTGGCAAACTAAAATATTGCTCAATTTTCTATTAATAAAAAATAAATGACAAAAAAAATTTAAAGAAACGTAAAAAAATTGACTCTTTACAAATTGACGTAAAAAAAAAGTCGACTCTTTTTAACTTTGAGGAACCAAAAAAAATGGGCCGGATTATTTTGAATTTATTCGGAAAAAAATAGTTAAAATTTAATGCTAATTTACATACAATATTAAAACAAAATAAAAACAAACTTTCAAATTGAAAATTTTTTGAATTTTTTAATTAAAAAAATTATTTAAAAAAAAGATGAAAAATTTGATTGCTTGAAATTTTTCAATCTTAAATTATCCAAAATATCTTTTTTTCTTAATCTAACAATATGTATATGAATTAATTTTTGTTTGGCTCGAGTGACAAATTAAACAATTAATTGAATTAAAGCTATTGAATTTAAGGTACTTTTAGTTTGAATTAAAGGTACCTTCGATATAATACTCTGAAAACATTGTTACCATGATTAATGGTAATAACAATCATAATACCCCATGTAAACTGTCCGAAACACGAATGGTACGAATAAAGGAGTTCTCATTTAAGAAGAGTAAACTGTAATGTAATGAAATTTATGATAAAAATTTTATATTTTGCTCTGATATAATTTTTTTTTACAAAATTTTAGGAAGTTTTTAAGTGAAAAATTTAATGCATATAAATAATTTCATGTGTTTCATAACATATTAGACCATATCCAATTAGTGTGCACAATTCTGCATTCAATTATCTGAATATCAGATTTAACATAAAAAGTTGTATAATTTCCTAATAAAATTTTTTTTAGTATCTTCAATCATTCTTCATATAACTCTGTTAAAAATGCGATTTTGTTTAGCACAGATTGGTAAATCGAAAATTTAATAATCTGATAAATCATGATATAAAATTAGTAAAAAAACAAAAGAATGGGATATATTTAAACGATCTTTATAACTACTTAAATGATCTTCAAAAAATTTTGATCACTTAATTTAATTATTTTTGATACCTTAAAAAAAATAAAATGATCTCCTAATTTAATAAAAAAGATAGCAAAAATTAATGATTTGGTCTCCAAATTTTATTTTTTTAAATTTTATTATATTAAGTTAAAAAAATAAAAGTAAGTCAGAAAAATAGAATATTTCAAATAAAAGTATAAAAGTAAGAAAATTTTATTAATTTTTTTGTGACGACCTCTTCTCCTTTTAGTGACTTCAGGTATCTTATCAACTTCATTAATAGTATCCTTTTCAATCGTTTCAACTCTTTGTTTTTTGCTAGGACGACCCTTGTTGACTTTTTTTTGCAAATGAGAATCAACTATTTCAATTTCATCTTCTTCATCTGTTGTTTTATTTAAGCCATTCGTTAGCCGATTCTACGTCATCAAAAACCTTATTGCAAATCCAATTTTTCTTCTTTCTTAATTCTGGAGCTTCATTAATATCATTTTAACGATTTATTTGGTACAACTTTGTACAAATGTGTTCAAAACTCTGAAATAATCTTCATTTTTCTGTTAAATGAACATCATTAAAAAAAATAGTAGATAAAATTTGCACTAAATTGCACAGTTTTTGAAGAGCAAAAAATTCGTTTGTACAAATTTGTACAACACTGTACTGTTTACATTTTTGCTCAACTAGAAAAAATAATTATATAATTTTTAGTTTTTGTCCTGTAATTTTTGGACTAAAATTTCACATTGACATAAAAAAAATATTACAAAAAAAATTTGTTTTTCATTTTTGCTTGATTCTCAATTTCCCAGATTTGAGACTTTTTTGTCTGACATTTCCAGTAAAAAAGAATTTTTGTTTGATTTTCTCTTATAACGAAAGTTTTTTTTTGGTTTGACTCTATTTCTCACTCATGTAAAAGCTATATTGAATAATTTTTTAAAACTAAAATTTTTATAATATGCGCAATTATTATTGTAATGGTAAATTTCCTAATAAATTAGACTTATACTTTGGATCATTATTAATCTAATTTTACACTAATTATTATATCATTTTCTATTTATTTTAAATAATTTAGTTTTCATAAAACAGATAAGTACCAGCTAAAGTTAACAGTTTCTATTTTATTTTTTAAGGTTCTTGTACAAAAAGCGAATATTTTCAATTATCAGAGTTAAAATGTGTGCCAAAATTAAACGAACTGGAGCTTTGTTCTTATGATGAAATGTGTTTGGAACCAATGTTCTGTTCGATTAGATTCGGATGTAGATGTCCAAGATATCATTTTTATGAGAGTGTCACCTCATCCTGTACTAATCAATATGTGATCGGTTCTACTTGCTCGAGTGATCACCAGTGTCGACAAGATTTAGGTCTCACATGTCAAAACGGTATTTGTTTGTGTTCATCTCCAAAATTCACTTGGTCATCTAAATCAATTGGCTGCAGGTTGACTTATCAACAATCAGTGTGTAATAATGATTCTGATTGCAACGAATCTGAAAAACTAAATTGTCAATTAACAGTTCCAAGTAGCTCGTCTCATCGCACTTGTGATTGTACAAAAATAGAAAACAATGAAAATTATTGGGATGGGTCTGTGTGTGCCGAAGCCAAGACTTATCGATCTGACTGTTCACTTAATGAACATTGTAAAACACTTTCTGAAAATACTTTCTGCTCTGCATTAACCAATAGATGTGAGTGTCCAAATTTGCACTACTGGGATGGACTAAAGTGTTTGCCAAAAAAGTCACATCTTCAAACATGCACAGATTCATTTGAATGCATGGAATCTCAATTTCTTTATTGTGATGGCACTCAATGTAAATTTAACTATTAGATGTTTATTTAAAAAATCTAAAATTAAAAAATTAACTTGAATTTTGAAAATTTAGGTGTTTGCGACGACTCAATGTATTTTGATGTAAATACTTGTGTATACAGATTAGGAGAATTGGAACCATGTTTTTCATCAGATATGTGTTTACAAGACATGATTTGTAACAATACTCATTGTATTTGTGATGGAAATAACTACTTTACTGATACTGAATGTGTTCCTCAAAAACAGCTAAATCAAAATTGTGACAAAGATATAGAATGTTGGTCCGAGAGAGGTCTTATTTGCGAGTCAAACAAATGTGTATGCAAATCGTCTTATACATGGTCAAGTACAGCATCCAAATGTTTGCTTACTTATGGTCAAAAAGGCTGCGATAATAATAATAATCAATGCAATGAAGATGAAAATTTAATGTGTATTGACGAAGATTGCAATTGTGAGATTGAATCAGTAGGAAACATGTGCGATTGCAGTAGAAGTTCAAATCCAGAACAATATTGGAATGGCTTAGAGTGTATTGATGCCAAAGAATTCAATTTCCCATGTACTTTTGACTATGAATGCAGAACCAGAAGCCAAAAAACCCATTGTTTTAATTCTACTTGTATTTGTTTCAACTTTTCAGTGTAATTAAAATAATTTTTTTATGATATTTTTTAATGAAGAAAGATTAAAAAAATTATTTCAAGTGAATATTGGGATACAAATGAATGTAGACCTAAAAAAAATTATTTGCAAGACTGTTCTAAAAATGAGCAATGCATGGATTCTGAATTGACTGTGTGTGCAAATGATGGAAAATGTAGATGCCGGGAGGGCTACTACTTTGATAGCGATTTTAAGACATGTGTTCAACAATTGGGTGAATCTGAAAAATGTGAAGAAGATGAAATGTGTCTGGGCGAGTTGTTGTGCAGCATAAACGAATGCACTTGTGGAAATGATAAATATTTTAAGAACACCACAAATGAATGTGCTCAAAAGAAAAGCTATAAGGCATATTGCGATGGACATAATGAATGTTCAAATGAAAAAAATCTCATTTGTTTGAATAATGAATGCCTGTGCAATGATCAAAAGTATACTTGGGACACGTCACCTGGAGAAGAAAAATGTAAATATACTTATACAACAGAGTGTACTAGTGATAATGAGTGTGATGAATCGAAGAATTTAAAATGCACAGAATATCCTGATAGATGTAACTGTCCATCGAGTCAAAGTGGGAAAATATGTGATTGTAAAAAAGATGATGAATACTGGAATGGATTTGAATGTGTTGATAGAAAATCGTATTCATCATCATGTAACTTCACTAATGAATGCAAAAATGAACTTATTTGTCTTGATAAAATGTGTAGATGCCAATTTTTTGAAAAAAAAGAAGGTGGTGATGGATGTAAAAAAGAATGCTCTGAAGATTCGGTGTATTTTGGTGGAAAATGTTACTTTTTTACTCAAGATACAAGTTCTGCAAATGAAGCTGATGATTTGTGCGATGATTTAAGAGACTGGGAATTGGCAGAGATAAGAAACGACATAGAAAACGAATTTATAAGTTATGTGAGATATAACAATATAACAGATGCTTTTTGGATCAAAGGCGATCATGGAGTCATAAAAAACTTTAAAATAGATAGTTTTAACACGGATATTCCACAAAGTTCAGAACTAAGAGTTATCTGTTTAGACGATTAATTCATCAATTCAGTCTCATTGAAGTTTTTTTTTTTTAAAAATGATTTTTTTTTTTTTATTTATTCTTCTTTGCAAACAAAATAGTTTTAAAATTTCTAAAAAAAAAAATAAGAAAAAAAAGTATACTTAATTAATAAAGAGTCTATGTTTTTTTCACATTTTTTTATATGCTTTTTCTCTCTTTTTCACTCATTCACTTTTCTTCACATAGCACACTCAAAACCACCCAAAAAATGCTCGAAATCACATGAAAAGCACTCTTTTTTTCAAACAACATCTCTGATTTAACTCTCTCTTTTTCGCATAAAAGAAATATGAATTAAGCATAGATTAAAATCGTGATCAAAAGAATATACAGTTATATTTCTTAAACGTTTTTTTTTTACAAATTAAACCATGAATTAATGAATTAAATCATAAAAAAATTGAATTCATAAAATGATTACCTAAAATATACACAAGTCTAAACACTAAATTTTTGAAAATAAAAAAATTACTGGTAGATTCACGAGCCAGAATCTTCTTCTTTTTGAAAATTTTAGTTAGAACAAATTAAAATTAAAATTAGATTTAAATTCCTTTTTAAACAAACTTAATTTTGTTTTGTTTTGTTTTTACGACTTTTTAACAAAAAGTTAAAAAGTATACTTTTAAAAGTCAAAAGCAAGTTCTGTATATACAAAGAAGTGCAACATCCAAAGTTGCACTATTATCAACAATCTGGTAAAACTCTGCAAATTTAGCACAAT
>PJRA01000288.1:181594-195303 GCA_016987375.1 Brachionus koreanus
CAATGATAATAATCTACTAAGTTCTAGTTATCCGATTAACAAACTTCTTCAAACTAACTAATTCGAGAAGCTGAACTAATCGATTTCGAAGAAAATAAAAATAATGATATTGAAATAGAGCGAATTCTTAATCATAGAATAAAAAAAAATACAAAAGAGTATTTAGTCAAAAGGAAAAATTATTCTGACGATGAAAATGAATGGATTCCTGAAAATGAATTTAACTCAACAGAGAATATTAATGAATATAATAATAAAATATTACAAGCGTCTAAAATTGCATCTCTTCGTAAACAAATCTTCAATTTCAAAGAAATATCAAGAAAACAATTATACGCAATTGATGAATACATGTGTGTCGATTAGAAAACAAAATATGATAAATCCATAAGTGAGTTGAACCCTGAATTAGGTAATTGCATTTATGAAAGTAATAAAAACCAAAGATATTTAATTGTTTCGTCTAATTTTATTGATATATCACGACAAATTTTTACCAAATGCTTTAAAGGTTTTAAAAAATTAATCAAAAGCAATAAAATACCAAAAATTGTAATTTCTAAGTACAAATTTGATTGTTTTCAATGGTTAAATATTAAAACCCAGTCAAAACCTAGTTAATGATTCATCGATGAATTAGCGGAGATCATCGATAAATCATTGAATAAACCAATGATTTTTTGATGTGAATTGTTTCGAAACCAATATTTTTTTAAATAGCAAAAAAAGGAGGAGTCTATATTTGAACTTTAAGTGAAATCTATGTCTATGTTTGAATAATATTAAGAAAGCATAAATGCTTTAAAAAAACGTTAAGTTGTTTAATAGTTAATGTTGTTGTTGTTTTTAAAGTTGTAAATGTTAAGTTGGTTAATGAGCTATAATTTATTTAAATCGGATAATTTTTCAGATGTTATGATTAAAAAACGTCAAAATTTTAAGACTTTATAAAAAAAGTCTATTTTCAAAATATTTATCTTTTTTTTATCTTTTCTGATCAGAATTAGATATCGACTTAAAATCACAAACACTGATAGTATCACAAACGGTTTATTATTAATTATGACAATATTGTCATGGTTTGGATAGGCTTAACAGAAATTGGCTGGGAAAAATCGAACCTGAACATTTGAATATTTTTCAACTTTGTCCGCTAAAATTGTCTACAAATAGTAAGATATTTCGATCTTGTTCCTTGAAATAATTATTAATTTTATATATCCACTTATCAAAAATAATATGAGTCATTCAAGCACTATTGTTGTATCTTTAATAAACTGGAAGATTTGCTTTATTTACGTTTATTAAGCATCTTGGATTCTTCGAAGTTGAAATAACGACAGGCTTTAGTTTCTCGCTACCGTCCATGTTTGCACACAATAATAACGAGAGTCTCTCTTTGGATGATTTTATATTATCGCATTTAACGTTTCTATAATGCATTGTAGACTCTGGTTGGGCTCTATAAAATAAAGCAGCTTCGTCTGCGTTGAAAATATCTTTAATAACATAATCTTTGATAATATCTGGTAAAGTATGTTCGATCCAACGACCAGTTACAGCTTTATCAACTAATCCAGCTTCTCCACTTGGTTTTTTACTAACAATTCCGTGTCTTTTTTTTAAATTGTCAAGCCAGCCGTTAATCGCCTTGAACTGAGGACGTTGAAGCATGGTAGCGTATTTCTTGGCTTGTTCTTGAATTTCTAATTCAGATATCGCTACATTCTAATGGCTGCTTTAAACGATTACAAACCAAGTGTCAAGAGCTGATTCGATGTCACCATAAGTCGGAGGCTTAATTCGTTTTTGTTTTGGCGCAATCCGATTGTTCTCGTATTCATTTAGTTTTTCTTTGCTTTTTTTACTAATTATTGTTGATATTGTGGATTGAGGTAATTCGAATTCTTTAACGATATCTGATATCTTAGCACCTTTCTCGTGTTTTTTAATTATTTCTAACTTTATTTCATAATCAATTGCTTTTCTTTTTTTATTATTTATTGACATTTTTTATTAATGATTGATTATGTTATGTTATTGATGTTTTTCTTTTATTTTTTTTATTTAAATAGGTTTTTTTATCATAAGCAAAAATATAAACAATCAATTAAAATTAATTAGCACATATATATAATTTTATCTCCAATTTTTTTTTAATTTTTAATCGTAACAAGTCTTTTTTTTTTTGAAAATAGGAAATAACAAAATCGTTATATAAAGATGTATTTGTATACTTTTCGGCTAAGTGTTTTTTTATTTTTTAATCGTTTTAAAAAGAAATCGCTATATCGCATATCGTAATATAAAATTTTTCCTATGTAAAGGTATTATAAAAAATTGGTTATTTGAAGTTTGATCGTACTATGATAAAAATCGTTACATCGCGGGTTGTTATAGTAAAGTTTGACTATAAAATAATTAATTTCTAAATTTTTGCAACAGACTGTATTAATTTAATTTTTATTTAACAAAAAAAAAATTAAAACTTTCAAAATTAATAACAAACTGAAATATTGCTGTCGTTGTAATTTATTTACACATATATATTTATTTTAGTCATAAACAGTATCATCATCAACAATTTTAACGAAGCTAAGCTCTAACAATTGATCTGCAAGCAAACGCTTGTCTGGTTCGAATTCAAAGCAACAATTTAGAAAATGATTTGCTTCATCAGAAATCGGCACTGGGTAAGAAGGCTTCTTATCACTATCAGTCGATAAATGAACTTTGAACAATATGGCTTCGTCTTTTAAAGGATGCCATGGTCTCTTGCCTGTAAACATCTCAATTACAACACATCCAACACTCCAAATGTCAGCTGAATATGTATAGCCTTCGTCTTTTACACCACCTGATGCCATCACTTCAGGCGCCATAAAAGCTAATAAATTTTTTTTTTTAATTAATTTTTTTATGGTTTTATTTTTATTGACTTACCATATGTTCCTCTAAGACCAGTTGCCTGATCTCTACTAGCCGTGCCGATTGGATCTTTTAGTCTAATGGAACACCCAAAATCTCCCAATTTGAGCACCACTTTTTCCGGGTGACGATTGTCAATTGATTTCAGGAAAATATTAGCTCCTTTTATATCACGATGAATTATGTTTTTTTCATGCAAATGTTCCACGCCTTTTAGCAACGATTTTGTGTATTTTCTGACCAAATTTTCGGGCAAACCAGACGCATCTCGACTAAGGCGATCAAGAGTGCACTGATCGCCACAAAACTCCATAAAAATAAATATTTCCTTCCTGTGTAATTCAGATCCGTACACTTTGACCAAATTTTCATGACATATGTCAACTACATTGTTTATCTCGTCAGCTATTTCTTGCAAATTTTGTACATCCGTATTATTCTTGAACTCGATTATTTTCAAAGCCATCGGCTCCCAAGTGTCCAAATTGACGCATGAATACACTTTGCCAAAGCTACCTTCACCAATTAGCAGGCCCAATTGCCATCTAAATTGAACTTCAGTTCCGGCTATGATCCAATCTTGTCTATTCAAATCTAATATTTTTCCAATACTTCTGTCTTCAAAACGTTTTGTCTCAATTTTTTTATCAAATTCAAGACATGCGTCTTCAAATCGTTTTCGTGGCGGAAGAGTTTTGTTGCTTATTTTGGCTGTAAAATTCAAACTCCGACTACTTGAGCTGATATTTCGGTTAAGCGGTTTGAGTAGATAATCGCTGTCTTGTTCTTGATCACCGATTAGATGCGAAAAGCATCTCTCAATAGCCTGAACTAGGCGGGAAAAGTCCCAGCTACTCAAGTGAACCGAATGTGCCACTGCAACCTGAACCAAATGAAGGCCTTTGTTGGCAGCCCAGGGTCTCGTTGTTCTGCCTTTGCCTCTGTCTGTTTTGCTTACTATATAGTCACACCACTGTATAGAGAATTCGGCCAGGCCTTGGGCAAAAGATTTGGCTCGGTTTTGTGTCAAAAATTTGATTATATCATTTTGTAGCTCAATTCCAAATATGTAAGAAACTCTGAGGATTTCGTTTACGTTTCTTTCTATTTTGGTCAATGAAAAGCTGTTCGGATCGCCTGACAAATTTGGAATTAAATCACTTTCAATTGACTTTATCCAATTCATGCAAATTTTTCTTAGCTCATATATTTTGTCCTTTAAGTCCGTTATTGACTCGTCTATTGATGGATGAAATGACGCCTTTTCTTTTATAAGGCTTATTGATCCTAAATGAAAAAAATTTTAAAATTTTAAAGCAAATTTAAAAACTTATTTGTTTATTTATTAGCTAATTAACTTTTATTTGTGATTAAAAAAAATTATCATTATGAAACAATATTGTAAAATTCAAATATAAACAAAAATAAATTTTCTTCCTATTTTGATAAATTAAAGCTTACAAAAATAAAATGTTTTTTTAAAAAAATACTGTAAAATAGTGCACCAAATTTAAAAACAGAATAGACAAATTATTGTTTGTTTGTATTATAGCAAGACATCTACTGTCGTCACTGCTTGAGGAACTATTTCACACTACTATTACTACTTTTATATTATTAATAAGTTTTTAATTGATTATTGATTTGATTTCATAACAAAAAAAGAAAATAAAAGACATGTAGGACTGAAGAGAACAGAGATAATGATTGCCAAAGCCTAAACACGCTAGCACTGATCTCGAGATTGACATCGAATTGCCAAGCCAAAAGGAAAAGAGGCTGTAGTAAAGGCTATAAAGAACAGAATTAATAATTATTTTTGAGCATTTAATCACTTAAATTTGATCATAAACTTCAAATTTTGAACTAATTTGAAGATCTATAAAACTAAAACTTATAAAACATTTTAAGTTTTGGAATTGCAATAATGCTAAAATCAGAATATTCATTATAACTTGATTCGAAACCAATAAATCCAAATATATGAAAATATTTAATTATTTATTTAAAGATTAAGTCCCATGAGCAAATTGAATACTAAAAAAAAAATTATAATCAAATTAGAGTCCTTTTTACAATTATTAATTTAACTCAATGAGTTTATTCCATAAAGAAAGAGTTAGTAGAAATATATATTGAAGTAAGACACAATTATTTTTAAAAATCTATCTTTAGCAGATCATTTAGTAAATAAAAAAAGTTATAGTAGGTTAGACTTAATTCCTTATTTAATTTGATTTGGGAAACAATAAATTTCATTGAATCAACTAGACCACTGTGATATAGCGACATCTTTGTCGATATCACTGGATTTATTAACTAGCTAAACCATAAGCGTTTTAGTTAACATGGAGCATAAATAGCTGCTCCTAAACGTCTAACGAGGAGATCCGATAGACGGGCCCAAGGATACTAATGTAAACATTACACGACTTTCTTCGATAAATAAATGATCAATTATTGCTGGAGAATTCTTCGAACTATAATCCAAAACATCAATATGAGTCTATTCTCCACATTATTAAGTTGTTTGCAAAAGGAGGTTAACTTTTCTGATTAAAATTTTCATAATTTCCGCGAAATAAGGTCAAGATATTCCAGCATATTGAGCTGTTTACATGCTTTAAAAAGAATATCTTGTGTTTTGTGTATTTTTTTTACCCTATTCTATTTTTTTTTACAGCTCCGATCTGACACAGAGGCTACTGCATCGAGTTGATGATCTACACTGAAAATTTTACCCAGTCGAAACCGATCACCTATTAGGGTCTCGGCCATTATCCACTAGGATAGAAAAGGGTCAAAAAAATAAATAAAAAATGGGGTCTTAATCAACAAACGTTAGGAAACCTTTATAAAAATTATAGTCTAGAATCAATCCTAGACTATTCTTTTTCTTGCTTGAATTCGTTTTCAGAAAAAATTTCAAAAAATTACAAGCAGTTCAGAATACAGTAGTAAGATCTATACTTAAATTAATTAAATTTTTGGAACCAAAATTGGTTCGATTTCATTAAAAAGATGGGAAAATTCGTTGTCAAACAGGCCTTTTTGGAAAAAAAATAAATTAAGGTCAAAATTAATACTCGACTCGATTGTGTAACTGCAACCTAAAATAAAATAATAAATAAATTTGAGGAGAACCTCAGGCCGCTCAGAATGGAACTAAGTCCTTGTTTTTAGCCTATCGTTATTAAATAAAAATGAGTTTGGTGAAAATTTTTGCTAATAATATAATTTTTAAGTAGAAACTATTGCTTTGAAATCTAAGTAGAGCGAAGTGAATTTAGCGTTTAAAGTATCATCTATTGAGTTAAATTCATCCAGGTCCAATCTTATTTGATGGTTTGGCTTTTTTTATGAAAAATTTATTTTTATAAAAATAAGCGGTCTTTTATATTTTCAAAACTGGAAAATAGATTTTAATCCGAGTAAATCTGCTGCGATTATCTTTCAAAAAGGTAAATGCGTGATTACAAATAGCTTTATCCTTAATGGCTTTAAGATATCACAGACTAAAAATATAGAATACTTAGGTGTCCCGATAGGTGATTGTAATTTTATCTGGAATTTTATTGAAGAAAAGTGGAAAAAAGTTGAGAGGAGTTTTGACTATTTATATTTATATGACTTGGCTGTAAACCAAAATCGCCATGTCCTAATCGAGTCAGCTTTTTATTTAAACAATTTTGTCAATCAATTTTTCGATATCATCTAGATTTGGTCTTTATTAGTGAAAATAAAATAAATTTTTTAATTAAATTTATTAATTAAAAGAGCACAAGGAATCAAGAAATTTTGGAGAATCAATCAACCTTTGTTAGAAGCTTTACAGTTACAGATTATTTTCCGAAAAGGCCTGCTTAATAGAATATAAAAATGAATTCAAGTGTAGTGTAAAAATTGTTTTAAAGTGAGTGATGTTGGCTATTGACTCGTTGGTAACCCAAAAATAAAGTTAAAATTTTCTTTTGTAAATTATAGTTTTGTTTTTTTGAAAAGGAGTTTGACTTTATTTGTAATTAAATTTGAAAAAATATTTTAATAATTTTTTTTAATTAATTACAAAAAATAAATAAAATTAACAAAATTGAAAAAAAAAAAAAAAACTTTTATAAAAAGAAAACGTTAAATTGAAAACGTTAAGTTTCACTTCACAAATTTATTTTTTGACAATAAAATTTTTAGCTAACCAACATCATAAAACCAAGCCTAACCAACACCACTATTTTTTTAATTAACGTAGAACATTTATATATTGATTTTTATAAGCAAATTTTTATATTATAAATATTTACCCTGTAATTTTTGTTTGACTATAATTTTTTTTTCGGTTAAAATTGATTGCTTGGAAGTAATGAGATACAAGATTTTTTTTTCCGAATCGGTCACCTTAGGATTCAAATGATGATATAAAGAAAGCCTCACAGGTCTAGACGCATGCAAGTCTATTTTTTGGCCTTTCCAAGTCCATTTTTCTTTTAGATCATTTAGTTTCAAATAGAGTAAATATCCGTTTGTGTTTTGTGACGGGCTGATGATGAATGCATTTTTTTGAGATTGGGCCGGTGACGAGCCAGCACTGAGTGTCGGAGCTATTTTTTGAGCGAATTCGGACAACTTTCGCAGCACTGTGTCTCTTTCATTGTCAGCAAACGGATCAAATATCGAATTTGAACTGCTAAGCCTTCGCACAACATCACTCTTGACACTTTTACCATTCAAATTAGCTTCTTTAGACTCGTAGCTGTCTTTTTCGCTTATTATAAACAACAAACGAACTATTTGAATTTTATCTTTGGCAAACTCTTGCGGAACAAATATCAAAAAAGAGCGCTCGGCTGAATCGTTCAATAGTTCTAGATTAGTAAAATTGACCAATACGTGATTGGTCGTGTAAAGCTTGTCGAGCAATGCTTGCAAATCGTGCACTAGTTCGTATTTGGCTGCGAGTTCCAAGTCGGCCAAAAACTCGGCCGTAAAGTCCAAAGTTCTGAGACAAAATTTTTTAAACTTGTTTATTTCTTCTTTAAATTCGTTAAAGTTTAAATTAAGCTTTTCGTTAGAAGAGCATGACGTTTGCCTAGTTAGAAATTCGTCTTGATCGTATTGATCTTCGTCGGACTCGGTGTTCAATGTCTGCTCGTCTTTAACTGATAGAGAAATGGACGTCAAATCAACGCCTATTAATTTGTATCTTTCGTCCCAAAACAGCGTGTCTATTTCAATTCTCAACGGCTCTTTGTACTTGTTGTCGATTATGTTGAACATGTTTATAAGAGATTCGTACACATGAATGCCCATGTTGCAGAAGCGACTCGCGTAAATGTCCTCAGTAGCAGTGACAAAGTACAGATTGTTCTTGCAAAAGTTCCACTCATTGTCCAAGACCCATAGAGCTTTGGAGAAATTCGACACCCGGACCAAGTCTTGGACCCAATTGGTTATAAAATCCAAATAGATGGTTATTGTACGCTTTAGATCGTCGTCAAATTTGTACAAATCTTTCTCTAGTTGTTGTTGCACATCCATTTCGTTTAAATCAAACACAGAATAGATCATGTGATAGTAAAATTGACGCACTAGAATAGCCTGTTCGATACATTCACGACACTCATTGGTCAACACTTCGATGCTTAGAAGACTGAATTTAGATTCGAGATGCTGATTAATGGCGCCTTTGTTCTCATTTTGCATTTCTATGCACAAGTGCATCAATTCAAGAATAACGTTGTTTAAATAGATGAAAAGAGGCCGATAGGAAGGCAAGCCCAGACGAGTAAACGCCTCCGATTGAACGCCGAACTTGACAGATTCTTCATCATGATAAAAGCCTTGTATCATTTCTCTGCATTTGTAATGCAATGGTATCAAGTGATAATCAGTTAGTTGTTTTATTGCGCTTTTTTCGCACTTGTCTATTTGTAGAGCAAGTAGTGCATGCGACAAAGATGTTAGAACAACTTCGCGTATTTTGTCACAGGTTTTTGTAAGGCCAAATTTTCGCAATCGCTTGCGAAGAAATTCGCGAAACAGTTTTTTTCGATTATCTTTTATCAAACTGGTTGAGCTAACTTCACTCAACGATTTTAGCTCTTGCTCTTCTTCGGCGTCGGTTTCTTCATTTTCTTCGTCGTCCGCTTCATTCAAAGTAAACTTTACTTCATCATTCGATTGCGGACTCGGATCAGGACTATTTCTGGGCGCTGAATTTTTTATAAATGAATCAACATGATGAACAATAACTGGAATCAAATGCTCTTGTTGAAAATTTAATGATTCTGGCGAATTACGACTTGACAAAAAGTTAAAAGATAAACTTGATTTAAATGTTTCATGGTCGAACATGTGCGCTTCGTTAGGCCGTTTGATCAAATAGCTAATTTGTCTCAGAAAAATGTTTGTTTCGCTTTGATTGGGCGGCAACGAAGTGTACGTTGGCTCTCTCAATACTATGAGTGGAGACGAGTCAGGCGAGTGATTAGTCGGCGAATTAACCAATGTAGCACTACTTTGGCTTGTCGACAAATTCACATTTAACCATTCTTGAACTTTTTCATATTCGCTACGTGAATAGTTCAAACGTTGTTCGAACCAATTCCAGTGTTCAAGATATTCGGGACGCTTGGCAAAACCCAAAAATCGACCTAAAAAATTTCATTTAGTATTTAATTTTATCAACAAAATAAATTTTTTTTTTTAATGTTTAAATATTTATTGTTCCACTCATTATAATAATTTACTTTGAATTCTATTTTTTAATAAATCAAGTATTAATCTTAAAATCAGCAGAAATGTTGAAAGCTGATGATAGGATCACAATTAAAGTACTGCACGATCTCTTCACCAGAATATGGCGATAAGAAATTATACAAGAGGACTGGTCAAGAGGCATGATAGTCAAACTACCAAAAAAAGGCAACAAAATGATCTGTGATAATTGGAGAGGAATAAAATTGCTACCAAAAGCAAGTAAGGTGTTCTGCAGAATTTTGGAAAGAAACAAAAACTCTTTGGATGCTGTACTCATAGAAGAACAAGCAGGATTTAGACGATGGAGAGGATGCATAGACCAGATAATTGCACTGAGAAACATCATTGAGCAAAGTCTAGAATGGAATAGCCCTTTGTATCTTAACTGCATTGACTTCAAAAAAGTCTTTAAAAGTATACACAGAGAAACCCTGTGGGCCATACGAAGATCACATGGCTTACCACAGAAAATAGTGAACTTGATAAAACTCTTCTATGAGAATCTATCTCTCTCCGACACTATTCCTAGTAGTAATTGATTATGGAATGAATAAAACAACTGTCAGTGCAAGGGGTTAGACACTGTCAAATGCTGAACTATATAAAAGAACAAATTCAGAGCCATTAAGTCAATGTATTAAGAACAAAATACATTGACTACTGGACACATACTGAGAATGAAAGAAAAAATAATACCAAAAAAGGCCCTTCAATGGACACCACAAGGGCGACGTAAGGTCGGAAGACCAGCAGTAACATGGAGGTCAATAATATGAATATTTAGCTCTTTTTTTTGTTCTCGAATTTAAAATAATGAAATAATAGTCAAACAATGAGCGGATCAACGTTCAGTATGAACACCATTTAAAGTTTTTAATCTTGCAAATTAGATTCATTTTTAATGTATTTTTCTTCATGTAGAAGGCCTTTGTCGTTAAGTTTTGAATCTAATTTGATGTCTAAAAAGGTATGATTGGACCCAGTGGTATTTTTTCTTGATTGACGCTTACTTAACGACAAAATGTTTTCAAAGGATAGTTCTGGTTTTTAAATAGAGAATTATTATTTAACAAGCATATAGTGCATAATGGATTACATTCATGTAGCAATTATTGTATCCTTACAGTTTTGACTTTATCAAGCCAAACCGTTACTAGAAATTAATCCAAAACATTTAATAATTTAAAAACATCTTGCTCAATTTGTATTTTAATTTCAACGAAATTAAGTACAAGCGAAATTTATTGAAAAATTAAGCTTTTTGCTACTTTACTAAAAATTACAATTATTTTAAAAAAAGCTAAAATTTAAATTTAAAAATTTCTTCTTTTTTGCTTATAATAACATAAATAATTATGAAGAATTTTTTTGTCTTAATTTTTTGAAAACTGATAAAAAAAACTTGAAATTATGTTTTTGAAATTATAATAAATTTAAAAAAAATTAAACACATTTAGGCAGAGTAAAATTTTTGATCAGTTTTGAAAAAATTTTAATTGCGCAAATAACTAAAAAGTTGAAAGATTGTGAAAATTGCAAGACATTGTTAAAAAATGATCAAAAATTCCACTTGGCCAAAAATGTGTAGCCACAATTTACTAGTGGAACGAGATTGCTGACAATTTTTAAATAAATAAAAAAAACTATAGCAGCATTTAATTTTGAAATTTTTGATTATTAATTTTCACGAAAAAGAAATAAAATATTAAAAAAGATAATTTTAGACTGCAAAAGAAAAAAGTTAAAACGCTTTTCAAAATAATTTCACAATCTCTGCATGAAGCATGAATATAATTGAAACAAAAAACATGTAATGTAATGCATGCATTTACATTGACGTCATAAGCCTTATTTTTTCTTAATTGTGAAATTACACAAATTATATTTTTCCTATATAAATCTAAATTTAAAATCAAAAATAGGCTTTTAGTCGACGAAATTCTAAATTACTAGGAAACAGAGAACAATTTACCCAACTGGTCCGATTTGAGCATCAAGTCCTTGACTATTTTGTGCCAAAGAAGCAGTGTTTTTGCAGTCGTTTCAAACTTTGGATCGGCATACAATGCTTGATCATTTTTCAAACATCTAATTGACGGATACAAACTCTCAATGTAGCAAATGTTGTTCAAATCATCTTGAATCAACAAATTCAAATAGCACAATTGATCAATGTAAATTTTGTTCTCATACAACTTGGAATAGTCCAAAATAGAAAACATTGTTTTTTTAATATCATCGTCCATAACTTGTTTTATTCGCGAATAGTCCAAGTTTAAAATAATGTTTATCTTTTGTGGTATTTCACTTCTTTTTTTCTCAATTCTTTCGTCTAGTTCTTGCATGGATTTGGCTCTGTCATTGTAAAAATCAAAATAATCAAACAACTCTTTCCAAATGTTGTCCGAATGTTTTGCCTTGTCACTTTGATCAACACTAATCATTGTTTGAAAGCTTGGTCTGGGCGAATTGATGCAATGTGGCAAAGATGAGCTTAGTGGAGTTGGAGGCGGTGGTGCATGAAGTTGAGACTTGTGTGTGTTTCTGAGAGCCAATCGAAGTAAATTTTCAATGCGTAGTTTGGTTCTATCACGGTCAAATGGATCAACGCTCAAAGACCGATTGAACACAACCTTTTCCGATTGAACACATTCTTCGTTCATTTTTTGATCGAAAATCTGCTGACTTTCCTGTAGCGAATTGGTCAAGTCTTCTTCCTGATCGTACATGTAGCAAGCCGAATTAACCAAATTGCTTTTCCTGACCACTAATTTAGTCCTGCTCTGATTTTTTTTTAGTTCTTTTTTTTTCTTTTTTTTGCGTATAGCTCTCTTAATAGGTGAATTTAGCTCTAGTAAGCTTTTAAATTTGTTATCGCTTTCACAACTAAGCTCTTCATCGTCAGTATTATCATCTTCATCATTATCATCATCTTCTTTTTCATTTTCAGAGTTGTTCAATTTTGGTATATCAATAGGCTGTGTGGAGTCGTTTTGCATTCTTTGTTTTTGAAGATTTAGGCAAGCTATAATAATTTAACTCAATAATTATTTAAGTATAAATTATGAAATATATTATGCTTGTGCCGAAATTCAATTCGTACACTTTACCATAAGTATGTATTTCAATTTTGCCATTACAGAATATTACATTGATGTTGCCATAGAGTCATTAAAAAAATGATTAAATTTTTGTTTTTAATCTAAAATTGAATATTATTGATTCACCTAGTTCAAATCATTCAACTGAAAATTTTTAAAAAATAAAAAAAAAATTTTTAAAATTATTAAATGTTCAAATTGGATTCTATTTTATGTTGATAATAATTCGTTATAATATTTTTACATAAATATTTTCTTTAAACAAAATTAAAAAGTGATCAAGTCAAGCATTAATTTTAGTTTTTTTTTTAGATACGTAAAATATCTGTTCTGATGAGATATTTTATAAATTTATTCTTTAAGCCTGTTAAATTATAATATTTAAATTATTATAAATTTATTTGCATTTTGTTTATTTCACACTTTTTTAACTTTTTCAATTAAAACTAGTGATGTTGGTTATTGATAGCCAATTTTGAAAATTTTCGTTGACCAAAATCTGCTTTATTAACACAAATTTATTAAGTCAAAGAAACACAAACTTTCGAAAAAAGAATGTTATTAAGAAAAGATAATATTGTTTAAAATTTATAAATTTAATCTAATATAATGTCCATCGTTTTTGACTAAAATGCACACCTAGGTGTATTTTAAAAAAAGTATTCTGGTTGTATTTAGTTTTATGTCAAAAAATTTTTCTTTTTCTCCTCTTTTTAATAATTTTTGATTTTTTTTTAAAGGTTAAATTTTCAAAAAAACACTTTTAAAATTTTGAAATTTCAGCAGCCGGGTAAATTATTAAAAGTAAGTCTTAGAAGGCCCATTGCATTGTTTTAAATCTGAATTAAGCTCTAAAAAATAATTAGAGTCGTCTTTACAGTTAAAGTCTAATTAATTTTATGGTAAATGTTTTTTTTGTCAAATTTT
>PJRA01000288.1:200553-238575 GCA_016987375.1 Brachionus koreanus
TTTTTTTTACGGAACTAAGTAATTTAACAAACGAAAAAAATAGAATTAAAAATTACAAAAGCTTATTTTAGAGAAATTTAAAAGAATTTTAAAATGCTAGGGTAAATTTTTTTTTTTTAAAAAATAATTTTATAATTAAAAAAACGAGCTTATAAAACTATATCTGGCTAATTTATATTAGCTAATTGTTTAAAAATTTTTAAGTGTTTTAAAAGATTTTTAATTAATTCTAAAACTCAAATTTCTATTATCAAAGCTTTAAGAAATATTTTGAAAAATGGTGTTTAATTATTTTTACTTCTTTTTTTTGACATATAATAATAAAATAATCGTAATGAATTATTTCAAATTAATCATTATAATTTTCATCAATTTGTTTTAGCAGTGGATTTATGTATACAATCAAACTTCTGATTGAAGTATAATTCTTCCATTCATAGCCAGTAGTCTAAAGACTGGTTTTGATGAAGGATTATCATTTTTTTTTCGACAGGTTTAAGCTTTTCAAATTTTACATATTTTGTTAAGAAGCCCTAAAATAGTTAGCTACTATGCCTAAAACTCTTTAAACTTTATCTTTATTTTATAATCTCTAAAAATTTTAAAATCATAGGCGAACTTAAACTTCCATGCATATTTTTTATATTTATATTTAAATTGTACATTCAGTTAGCTAACTTCTCAATAATTTAGTATATAAGAAATTTTAATACTTTTTTTACTCTAATAAATTTTTCAAATTTCGAAAAGAAAGTATTAAAAATAAGACATAAAATTAATTTTTTGGTTCCTAAACAAAAAGTATAAATTTTATACTTTTTTAATTAAACAATTTAATTCTTTTTTTTTTGATTTTACACTTATTTTTAGCAATTTTATTTTGCTTAAAAATGGTTGGGTGGGAGGACTCGGACTAGATCCAAAAAAACTGGAAAAAGTCCATGCTTTTACCATTTTTGATCAAAAATCATGGTAAGTTGTTGTAAAAAAAAACATAATAAATATACCATGTTGTAGGAGAGATTATGAGCTTTCAGATTTGGTGCATATTTAATGAGTAATGACTATGAATACTTGAGATATTTTGACTTGTAGACAAGCAACTTTTGTTTGTTACTTCTCGGTTTCTTTTAAGAATAATGGACTTAAGTAGTTTTTTATTAGTCATATATTTTAATTTTTTATTAAAAATAGCAATTCAATTTTAAGGCTAATCAACAGGCTAGTGCTCATGTCTGAATAGACTGATTAACATAAAACCTCATTTATTTAAATTGTATATAAAACATTTAATACTTTTAAAATAAAATAGATAATTTGACTAATTTAAACATTAAACAATTTTAAAAACATTGAAGAATTAAAAATAGCAAACAGAAAATAAAAACAATAGTCTATAGGAACTAAATTTTAGACTAAATAAAAAATTTTTAATTACAGAATGCTAGACAGAGAAAAAGAAAACTTTAAGTGAAATCAACTGGAGAAAATCATTTGTTTTATTTAGAATTAGTTTACAAATTTATCAGTCTATTATTTCACCAAAAAGTTTTTTTTTTTTAAATTAAGTTAAGTATTTTGATTGATAATATGAAAAGACATATTCTGCCAACAAAAAATATTTATCTGTAGACCATTTATTTATATCGAAAAAGCATTTAAAGTAAATAAAGAATATTTTTTTTTATTCTTACAATTTTAAACCTAAACAATTTAATGTCTTATTTTTAATATTTTCTTTTCGAAAATTGATTGACAATGTTAACAGGCTGCTTAATCATTTTAAAAGCCGTTCTTAAGCACTGGTTATAAGAACGGTTTTTACTGATTGTTATCTTATTTTTAATTTTTTTAAAAATATTTTTCCTAAAATGGGATTCTAAAATAATTAATCTAAAACGTTAACGGCTAAACATGACAGAACTGATTGTTTATGGACAAAGTCTAGAATATCATCAAAAATTAAGCGTGTCTTAAACACTACTTAAAACTACCGCTCATTAGCAACAACAAAAAAAAACATTAAAAATATTTTAAATGCGCAATTAGATTTCATCGCAGATTTTGAAATTTTGTAACATTTAATATTTGTAATATTTCAGAATATTTATGTGATCGATGGTCATGAATTTTTAGGACAAATTGTAATTGTCAACAAACCAGCAATCTGTGCTTTATCTTTTTGAGAGACTTACAATTGCATCTATTAGCGAAGGCGAAGCCGCTAAGACCTGAATAAAATAAATATAATTTTAGTTTTTTAAGATTATAGAGAAACAGTAATTTAGAGCTATAAAAATATTCAAATAAACTTGTACAAAAATAATCAAACTTTTTATTTAATTAACTAAAAATTAAGTTTAAAAATTTTATTTTATTTAATTAACTTTTTTTATTAAATACTTTGTTAATTAATGATACAGTTAATTTTGCCTGTTATTAATTTTTAGATATTTAAGAAAATTTTTGAAAATTCTTAAATTGCAATTACTATGACTAAGGCAAATAAAAGAATTTTGAAAAATATTGTCTCATTTATTTTCCTTTTTTTTTTAGTTCACTTTTTTATACTTAAAATATTTTTTTTTTCAACAAATAAAACACTTGTTTTCAAAAAAAATGATGGTTTCAAAGAATCCCTCACATTTTACAGTGAATTTTATTCGAAAAAAGAATTTGTTTTTTTAAATAAATTTGAATCAAATTATGAGAAGTCAAACTGTTTTAAAGATATTGATCAAATCCTTTTTATTAACAAAGCTATATTAATCGATCCTTATGTTTTTTCCACAATTGTCAAAGATATTTACCATGAAGATCAAATAAAACAATTTTTCGATTTTAAAAATTTTAATAATCAATTTATTATTACATTTTCAATTGATATTAATAATTTAGAAAGTTTTTTAAAAGTAATATTTAATGTAAATTAATAGCTCTAAAATAAATTTATATAATTTAGGATTTGTATAAAATTGCATTGCCTTGTGATATAATTCAAACATATTATATTGAAGAAACATTAGCCATAAAGATTCCCAGCAGTATTTATATAAAATGTGATCAATTTTATTATCAAGTATCAGTGAGGTATCAACGTGGTAATTTTTTTTGGATTCCTAAAGATGAATTAAGGATAGAAAATGTTACTAAGAAATTCGGAGACTTAAATAGAGGTTTAAATAGGTAGATTTATTTAACTTTATTTTAATGTGTAAAGAAACAAAACTCAACTATTTACAAAGATTTAAAACTATTGCAATTGAAAATGAATCAAGATTGTTGACAGTACCGTTAGATACTATCAGTTTTTTATATGATTACAAGAATTCAGAATTTATCGAATGTAATCACCAACTCGCGCAAACTACCTCCGAATTTTCAAAGCAAAATTCTTCTAAAAACATTTTATTTGTATCAAGAGTTAGTTATGTAAAGAATATATTGGAGTCATTAAAAATAGATTATTGGCTGATGGCAGGAACTTTATTGGGATGGTATAGAGAGTGTGGATTCATTAGCCACACTCAAGATGCAGACTTTAGCTTACATTCGAATGGATTTGAAACAAAATTACAAGAAATATTTCTTAAAGATAAATTACTCCCACTTAGAATCAAGTTTGGTCTCGATAACGATAGTCTTGAATTAAATATTGGAAAACTAGGAATATTTCACATGGACTTGTTTTTTACTTATGAATTAAATATGACACATCAATGGTTTCCATATCACTTAGGAAGACAGGTAAAGCGAACAATTATCAAAAAATTTTCTCTATGTTCGGGTGAACTATTAGAAGAAAAATTTTATGTTCCGTGTAGTCCTGAAACGGTTTTAGATGACATTTATGGCGTAAATGGCTGGAAAACAATAAATAAAAAATATACTCTTTCATCCAATTTAAAAGATTGGAAAAAATGGAAATTTGATGAATGGGTAAATGCGATTAAATTCTATCAAAAAGGAGTGTTTTTAAAAGATTTTACTATGAATTTTATTAAAAATAATTTAGATATAAGTGAAAAAATATAGTTTAAAAAATTATTTAGAAGCTAAAAAATTAGTTTGACATTTACTTTTTTAAAAACTTGGAATTGTATAAATTATGAGCTAAGTTCAAATAAATATTCTAATCTTATTTGAAAAAATTTATAAATTAGAACAATTTTCTATATGTTTTTCTCTAAATGATGATACATCTTTAAAAAAAAACTTGTAAATATAAATCAAAAAATAAAAGAATTAATATCCCATTTATTTTTTTTTAAATACAGTTTTAGTACCTTTATATTTATTTACTGGCTTTACAATTTAACAAAATTATTTTAAATAAATAAATTTTTAGAATGTTTTCATTTTTTAATGAAAAAAAACTTAAATAATATCTAAAAATTAAAAACAAGGCTCCATTACTCTTTACAATTTTAATAAATTATTTGCTTAAAAACTAATGTCATCTTTACGCAGAAGACTGCCAGATATTCTGTTTATTTTCGATCGATAAAATCCACATGATTCATTTAGGTTACTTCAAAATGATATTAATTCATTAATTAGTTGGTGAAATGAGTAGTCTATGGATTTTAAATTTTGATAGATGCGAGATTATGAGTTTTAATCGAAATCAAGGGCTCCAAAATTATTATTTTATGAGTGATTTAGCCAAAGGAAAAGCTCATCTTGTCTCCGATTAACGATTTAAAATGGCATTCACAAGTTTTCTCGGCATCTTCAAACAGAATGCTTAGTCACATTCTTAATGGTATTTAATTTTGTACATTGGTGGTCATAAAATTACTTTATTCAAGTCTTAGTATAGTATATTATAGTATAGTGGTTTTTTGCAACGCATAAATGCGTAAATCTGACAACAGATTATGTGCAAAAAATATTAAGACGGTTTTTGTCTATTTTTGCTTTAAAAATATCGCAAGATTGAGCTTCCACTGCATCAACTTCCAGCTTATTCCAGCCATTAACAACACGGTTTGTGAAGAAGTGGTATCGTTGGGCACAATTTTTGATTATTTCTCTTTTAATTTTGTATGGATGGCCTCTTGTACTTCTGCTTGAAAAAGTGAGTGGAGATTGCCATTTCACGAGATCAATATTTCTTTTAGTTTAAACATTTGAATTAAGTCACCTCTCATTCGCCTTTCGGTCAAATTCATTCGATTTAGAGCTTTTAGTCAATCGTTGTAGTTTAGATCTCCAAAACCAGAAATGGCACGAGTAGCTCTTCGTTGAACTCTCTCTAGAATTTTCTTATCTTTCTCTAAATATGTGCACCATACTGGAATAGCATACTCTAAGTGAGGCCTTACAAGACTGATATAAAGTAATTTAATGACCGTCTGTGTCCGAAATTTAATACCATGAAGAACTTGCCCAAGTATTCTATTGCCTTTTGAGGCTGCTGAACAAACTAGCGAATGCCATTTTAATCGCTAGTTTGTTTTCATCGTTTAAATCGTTTTGAATCCAGATTCCTAGGTCTTTCTGGATCCGAAATCTAGAGACAAGATGAGTTTTTACATTTGCTAAATCATTCATAATATATTCATTTAGGAGCCCTTGATTTCGATTAAAACTCATAATCTCGCATTCATCAAAATTTAGATCCATAGACCATTCATTACACCAGCTAATTAATGAGTCAATATCCTCTCGAAACAATCCGCGACTCATGCGAATGATCATGCGGATTGTTTCGATCGATAATACAGAATATCTTGCAGTCGTCTGAATAAAGTAGACATTTGTTTTTTAATCTGTTTGGTAAATTATTAATAAAAATTGTGAAGAGCAACGGACCGAGTACAGAGCCTTTTGGTACACCACTAGTCACATTAGGCCATTCAGATTCTATTTTACCAAGTACAACTCTTTGTTTACGATGACTAAGAAATGATTCAATCCATTTTAGTAACATTCCGTCAATAACAAGTCGTTTAAGTTTAAATAAAAGTTTTGAGTGATTCACTCTATCGAAGGCTTTAGAGAAATCTGTATAGAGTACATCCACTTGTTTGCCTAGAGATATTTGATGTGTCAAAAAAACAAGACTCTCGAGTAGGTTTGTAGTACACGATAAAGTTAGAGTATGATATTCCAGTTCCCATTTCTAAAGAAAGATAAAAGAATCCCAGAGACTATTCAACGAAGAGCTACTCGTGCCATTTGTGGTTTTAACTTCTCTATACCAAGTGCACTTAGAAGATTACTTAATCTTGATGTCTTTTTAAGACTAAGTATTTTCTTAATCATTGTCGCCTCAGTTGTCTGCAATTTTTTTATTCGACTTTTGCTAAGACGAAGTTTTCAAACCTATAGATAAGTGTGGGTCTAAAAAACATTTTATAAAAATGTATTTTAATTTACGTTGCTATATATTTATTGTCGATTTGTAGGTTCTAAGGTATAAAATGATTTGAAAGCTGTTTTTATTCTTGTATCGATTTGGTCTTTGTTGTTGTTCTTTTCATTCAGAATTACTCCGAAATTCTTTACTACTAAAATTAAAAGAAGTGAATATTTTTTTATATTTATATTTTTTTATCTAAATATAGAAGAAAAATTGACCACCCTGGACTAAAAATTTGTAAGAAAGCTTAAAAGAATCAATAAGATGAAATATATTCACACACAGATAATCAAATTTTATTCATTTTGTGGCTGTTACTTAAACTATATACTTAAATGTACAGTAAATAGATTGAAGATCAAATTGTCTGTAAAGACATTACAGTTCTTTAGTTCAAAGCTCCAACCCAAACTCTAAATATTAGAGCAAATAAATCTTATATATCTTTGTACTACTTTTGCTTGAATAAGATTAATAAAATGAAATATACAATCCTGATAAATATAAATAGCACAATTAACTTCAAGTTTTTTTTTTTTTAGATGACAAAGCTTATCAATAAACATGATAAATTTGTTTTCTATCTAAATCCTATTTAAATTTAAAAAAAAATCATGTCCATTCACTAAACTTAATATAATTTTGTATAATTTTTAAAATCATCTAATATTTAAAAAACATAAAAACCAATTTGTTACAATATTTGCCAACTAAAATAAGCCATCTGGAACACTTATACCTAAAAGGTTTAGGAGTTAAAAATTGCTGAGCTTATATTTTTATTTTATTTAGAAAAAAATTAAAAAAGATTTATCATTAAAACATAAATTGTCTAAAATAGATCACAGAGGACTATTTTTACTCGAAATCTTTTTCTGGAATTTTTTCGTTTGCAGTAAATGATAAATTTATTTTAACATTTGCACCAAGCACAAAGAAATTTTTTACATATTTTTTAATTCAAAAATATTTTATAAAAAAACTATAATTATTTTTAAAAATTAATATCACTTTTTAAAGAAAATTTTAAAATGTACATAAATCAAAAAAGATATTCATTCATTTGAAAAATCTATTCAAAAGATAAGAGTATCTAAAAATTTTTTAAATTAATTAATTTTTTAAACGGGTCAAAATGACTTTTATAATATTTTTCTAATTAAAGAATCTCTTTTAAAAAATTTTCAGGATCACATGGAATCAGAAATTTTGCTTCTTGAATTTCACCCGAACAGATTTGATTAAATTTTCTGAAAATCTTTTGCTGTACTTGACCATCATTATTCAAATCAAAATTTAAATGAGTCTCATTTAATTCACTTGCTAGAATCATATGAATTTTTTCGTTACTTCCAAAAGTCAATTCATAACTTTTATTGTTATAGCTTTTCTTCAAATTTATTTCTAAATTGTTAAAATTTATAATAAAATTTTCAATTTCCTGATCTAGTTGATCAAAGTGTGAAAATTTATCATGATAAATGTTAACTAAAATTATTTTCGAGTCTGTTAATTCACAATTGTGAAACCAGTTTAAAAGTGCTTTTCCACTTAACCAGTATTTTTTTTTATTTAGAATGCGTTTAACAAATGTAAAATGAAATTCTTGTAAAAATTGACTCATTTGGGATTCGTTGTTTAATACTGATTGTTTTAAATATTTTTCATTCTGCTTGCACTCCAAAAATTTTGATTGTTTATATTCTTTTAAAAACAATTCAATAAACATTGGTATAGTGAATTTGCCTGTTGCAAATTGAATTATAATTGTTTCAAATCTAAAAATAAAATTAATACAAAATTTTAAAACGGAAAAGTTACTTTTCAAATGCTCGATTATAATCACCCATTAATTTTGAAACATTTTGCAAGACAAAATCATCTCTTGGAATCCAAAAAAAATTTCCCCGAGGATACATTATTAAAATTTGATAGACAAATGCATCGCATTGAATGTAAAGACTTGCCGGAATTGTTGCATTCAAATCAGAGTTTTGAGTTGGAATAATATTACATGGTAGATTAGCTGATGCTAAATCCTAAGAAAATATTTTTTAATTTAAAAAGTTTTAAGCTTTTTTATGTGAAAAACTTTGAAAAGACTCGGCAAGAATTTAATTTCAATTGCAACGGACAAAATTAAAGGTTTGTTTGATTTCTTGAGCTCACAAAATTCACCAACAATATTTTCAATGGAAATTTTTTCTAACAGCATTGATAAAAATTTTATGTCAATCCAATACGCTCTATTTAAGAATAGTACTTTGTTCATCATTTGAAAAATTTGAGAAAAATTAATTGAATTATTTGTTTTCATTAAATTGAAAGGGATTGCAAATTTAAAATTATTATATTTTGCAACAAATTTCAAAAAATTTTTGTCTTGTTCTTTTTTTAATTTTATATTATTGATTCTCTTATCTTCGTTGTAATTATATGTTATAAAAAATAATATCAAAAATGAAAACAAAAAACATTTAAAAAATTTTAGGCATTTATTTGAAATAAAGTTCATCTAAATATTTAAAAATGCTGATTTATCATAATTAGATTATTACTTTTAAATGCAAATATAGCCTTTTTTATAGGCAATTAAAATTAATCCTTTAAATTTGCTTTTTTATCTGAATTATCTAAATAAATTTAGCTAAAAATATCTTTAATAGCACTTTAAGTATTTGGAAAAAATTGGATTTCTTATTAAAAAGTATTTTCAAATGCGAAATTAACAACAAAAGGTAACACAAAAAACCCTTCCGTATTTTAATTGTTAAATAAAAATACTCCAACAGTGTCAGTGTTGGTAATTTCAATTTGTCGTAACAATTCATGACTAGCGAGCACATAAATATACTGAAATTTTAATCTAGTCTTTTTTTTGAAAGCAAAATTGAAGAAATTATTTTTGAATGGTGCATTGTCTGGAGAAAATATGGGTATTATTGAAAAGCTATTGACAGAAAAGATATCAATCGATTTGTCAAAGTAAGATGATCACGGCGACATCTAATATTTCTTACCTTTGACGAATTATCCCTATTATTAAGTCTTGATGGATTAGATTATAATGTCTGATAGTTTAGAAAAAAGGATGCGAACGAAAAATACACAATTCGTCCATCCATTACATCAGACCAAGGAATTGGAAATCCAGATGCATTTATACTAAGGATTAGCTTTTTATAACTGAGTGAATTTGATTCATATTTGATTGATTATTCTCTGTAAGTTTTATTCTCTGTAACAATTAAGGTTTTGAGAAATTTAGTTCAATAGAACAGAACAAATAAAAAAAAAAGGAAAATAAATGAGACAATATTTTTCAAAATTCTTTTATTTGCCTTAGTCATAGTAATTGCAATTTAAGAATTTTCAAAAATTTTCTTAAATATCTAAAAATTAATAACAGGCAAAATTAACTGTATCATTAATTAACAAAGTATTTAATAAAAAAAGTTAATAAAATAAAATAAAATTTTTAAACTTAATTTTTAATTAATCTAATGATAAAAGTGAGGACTTTTAAGTCTCTCAAAAATTGCTTAAAATGTATAGTTGGAACATGTGACAATGAAATAATGCACATAATAATTAAAAATTTAAAATATTCTATTTATTAAAAATTTGTTTACTGATTAAATTACTGAGTTTAGACGATCAAAAGAAAATTATTTAAAAAGTCGAAAATATTTCCAAACTTACCCAAATTTTGTGTATCAAAAATTTTCTATTTTAAATCAAGTGTAAATATAAGCGCTTGAATTGGAATAAAAACACTCAAATTTATTTAACCCATCAGAGCCCAAAATATTATCTTAAAAAAGATGAATACACAATCTAATTCTCATTGAAAATCCTAGGTATTTCATATGAATTTGATCAATTAACTATTCGAAATGATTGTTTTCTGCAAGTCTCGAAAATATCTTTAACTTTTCGACCATTTTCACAAAATAATAATTTAGAAATTTTAATTTTGATACCACAGAAAAAGTGACAGCTATTTCATTAGAAAAAAAAATATTTCTAAAAATTTTAATAAGTCTTTTAGTTTTAATTTTTAGTCCTTTATATTACAATTAAATGAATAATTTTCCAAAACATTAAATTTTTTGAAACAAAAAACTTTTCTATAAAAAGTCGTTCATATCATTCTGTATAACCTGAATTAGTTTACCACAAAACCAAGCATAACAAACATCACTATTTAAAAGACCAGTTGGTCTTCAGTTAAATATTTTTGTTCAATTTGTTAGCCTGAATTATGACTCAGTCTTCAGTTCATAAATTGATGCACAAAGATAACTGGGAATTATACTTGTCTCCTATCTCAGAAGTTAAACCCATTGAAATATCACACAACTTTTATATTGACTAAACTATAAGCTAAAAATAAGTATTGTATAGAATATAACGGATTTTCAAAAAATAATCTAAAATCATTTGTTATGGAAATAAAATATTTTCCCATGGACTAAATTTAACTAAATTTTTACAGTTATTGAATATTATATGATAATTGAAAAAAATAAAAAAATCAAGTTCCTACAATTGTTATCAAATTTTATTAAGCTTTCGATAAAACTTGATTTTAAAATATTATTTGATTAGTTTTATCAAAATTTTTTTAAAAAATTGAAGTAATTATTGCTATTTATCAAGTTTTTTTTTTAATATTGATAAAGCTTATCAAATAATATGTTAAATTCAAGTTTTATCTAAAAACAATTAAAATTTGAAAATATTTGACTGTATTTTCGCAAGATACGACTAAAAGTACATGGATACCTTATATTTTTGAAGAAATTCAACAAGCAAATTTTTAGAGGTTATTTCATGATAATTATTGATCAAAAAGTCTAATTTAAAGATTGAATTTAAAAAATTTACAAATGGATTTGATATCTTTTATACATCATTTTATCTTTATCAAACCAAAAACAAAACGTTTATATATTACATTTAAATTTCTTTTATTGTTTTCAACATTTAGTTTGTTTATTTTTGTTTTAATAAATCATTCAAATAATAAATCACTTGAAAAATACAAATTTAAAACAACACCTTCGAATTATTTTGCGTATTCTTTGAATCCAAAACATGCTAAATGTGAAAAAAATAATTTAATTTTTCTTTTTTTTTTAATTTTTTGTATTTAGATTTAACATTGCCTTGAATAGTCCGAAAAAGAGCGGGCAGAATATGGTCAGAATATTCCAAAGACGGCTAAAAATTAAACTTTTAATTAAAAATGAATAAAAATCTATTTATTTAATCTATTTAATTAATTATTTCGATTTTCTAAATAAAAATTATTACAATTTTTAGCTGATTGAAACATTGTAAATGATTTGTTAAATAAAATATACATAGAGAGAGATTATCAAAATAAAATTTAAAAAAATATTTAAGAGATAGATTTTTTCTAATAATGTTAATAAATTTTTAAATAATCTATCATATTAATATGCACATTAAATCTTAAAAGTGCAATGTCGTTTGACCAGTCTGTTTGGATAAAATCTATCAAAAATTAATTAAATTTCCAATATTTAATTCAAGACTATCGTTATCGAAACCAAACTTGACTCTAAGTGGGAGTAATTTATCTTTAAGAAATATTTCTTGTAATTTTGTTTCAAATCCATTCGAATGTAAGCTAAAGTCTGCATCTTGAGTGTGGCTAATGAATCCACACTCTCTATACCATCCCAATAAAGTTCCTGCCATCAGCCAATAATCTATTTTTAAGGACTCCAATATATTCTTTACATAACTAACTCTTGATACAAATAAAATGTTTTTAGAAGAATTTTGCTTTGAAAATTCGGAGGTAGTTTGCGCGAGTTGGTGATTACATTCGATAAATTCTGAATTCTTGTAATCATATAAAAAACTGATAGTATCTAACGGTACTGTCAACAATCTTGATTCATTTTCAATTGCAATAGTTTTAAATCTTTGTAAATAGTTGAGTTTTGTTTCTTTACACATTAAAATAAAGTTAAATAAATCTACCTATTTAAACCTCTATTTAAGTCTCCGAATTTCTTAGTAACATTTTCTATCCTTAATTCATCTTATTATATTGAATTAATTAAAGTATTTCTAAAAACTTGATTTCTTATACCACATTCTGGAGCACTAATCATCAATGATTCAGAAAATTTGAATTAGATGTGGTAATGATTAATTTATTACAAAAATTTATTAATTATGAGTTCAATACATTTTATTCCTTATAATATTTAAAAAAATATTCAATATTAATAAATTAAGTTTTAAACATTTTAACTATATTACCTTAAGCAAACAAAGCATAATGTTTTTCGGTTCTTTAGAAAATATTCTAAAATTTTCCAAAGCAAGGCACACTCTATGATGTACCATAAATATAAGTTTTTAATAATGGTAAGTTTTTGAATTTGATAAAACATGATACTAGAGAACTATATAAGATTTAAAAAAATTTAAAAAAAAATTCCTATTAATTAAGTTTTTTTCAAATAAATTAAAAAAACCATTCTTGGAAAAAAAATTAAAAGTAACAATGAACCAAAAAAAACAGCAAATCTAATTATAAAAAAGTCAAACCAAGCAACATCAAAGAATAAGCTTTTGAAAAAGGAATTTAGAGAATGCGCATTCAATTGTTCTAAACCAGAAAAAAGATTTGTTAATGTAACCTGAAAGTCTTGAAGATGAATGTAATTTTTGAACTAAAGACACTTTAGAAAAAATTTAATTTAAAATAATCTTTGGCAAAAATTGGCAAAAATTTTTAATGCGCGGCTTCCAGGTCATAATAGTTAAAAAAAACACCTTGACCAGAAAAAAACCGTGAACAAAATAACAGAATACGATCACTTAAGGGAAACCGCACGATCTCTTCATTAGGATATCACTATAAAAACTGGACTGCTTTAATAGTCAAGCCCTAATAGTCAAGCTCCATAAAAAAGTAATAAAATGATCTGTGACAATTTCGTAGGAATAACAATACCATCAATAAGAACTCCTTGAATGTTAGACTTAGAAACTTTTGGTTTGCCACAAAAAATAGTTAACTTGATAAAACCTTTCTTAGAGAAATTCGAGTGTAGCATGATTCTGGAAAAAGGACAATCTGAAAGCTTCAAAGTGTATAAACTAGTCATTCAAGAGTGCGTTCTCTCGCCGACACTTTTCCTATACTGATCGATTATGTCTTTAAAAAAAAAATGTCAGTTCGAGAGGTATACAATGAAGATTAACAATCAGGCTTGAAGACTTAGACTTTGGGGATGATCTGGTGTTAATATCTAGTACACAAGAACATATGTATATGAAGACACAATGATGGGTGAATAATGCTAAACCAACTGGACTCAAAATAAAATCGGCCAAAACGAAAGTTATGTGCATAACTTGGATACTCCGATCACGATCAATGATTCACAAGTCGTGTGAGTAAACGAATTTACGTACTTAAGAAGCAACATCATCAAGCTTTGGAGCAAAAAGAAACATTTAAAGAAACAAAAAGAAAAGACTTGCTAAAGCAAAGAATAGCTTTGCTAGGCCCCAAACAGCTAAGACAGGGAGGCATAACTCAAACTGTACAACTCTGGAATAAAAGCAACACTGATGTACAAAAGTGAAAGTTGAGGAATGTGTGAATCTGACAGAAGAAAACTGAACACCTTTCACACTGAAAGCTTACGGAGGATTCTGGAGTCTGGCCTGAATCACTGTCGAATGCAAAGCGATACAAGAGAAAGAAATCAGAGCCATTCAATTCATTAAGAACAAATGATTACTTTAGCTTAAACATGTACTTAGAATGACCGAAAAAAGAATACCAAAAAAGAACCTTCAATAGACACCACAAAGGCGATATAAGGTATGACGACCAGCAATAACATGGAGGTAAACAATCACCAAAAAGCTCACCGAAATGGTAGAAGGTAAAGGCGACTTTAGAAGAAGTAATAAACCTTTACTTCAAGAGTGAATAAGGAAAAAAAAATATTAATATTCATATTATTTCTTTTAAGCTTTATTTTAAATTATCATTATATTTAAATAAAAAAAAAATATTGAAATTTTCAACTTTTATATTTAATCGTTTTTAATCATAGTTAATTGAATTTCAAAAATAAATCTTTTTAATTAGATTTATATCAAGTTAATAATGTTATTTTTCTATTAAAAAAAAGTTTTTATCAAAACAGAAAAGAAAAATTGTTTTATCTAATTTATAAATTTTTTCAAATAAGATTAGAATATTTATTTGAACTTAGCTCATAATTTATACAATTCCAAGTTTTTAAAAAAGTAAATGTCAAACTAATTTTTTAGCTTCTAAATAATTTTTTAAACTATATTTTTTCACTTATATCTAAATTATTTTTAATAAAATTCATAGTAAAATCTTTTAAAAACACTCCTTTTTGATAGAATTTAATCGCATTTACCCATTCATCAAATTTCCATTTTTTCCAATCTTTTAAATTGGATGAAAGAGTATATTTTTTATTTATTGTTTTCCAGCCATTTACGCCATAAATGTCATCTAAAACCGTTTCAGGACTACACGGAACATAAAATTTTTCTTCTAATAGTTCACCCGAACATAGAGAAAATTTTTTGATAATTGTTCGCTTTACCTGTCTTCCTAAGTGATATGGAAACCATTGATGTGTCATATTTAATTCATAAGTAAAAAACAAGTCCATGTGAAATATTCCTAGTTTTCCAATATTTAATTCAAGACTATCGTTATCGAGACCAAACTTGATTCTAAGTGGGAGTAATTTATCTTTAAGAAATATTTCTTGTAATTTTGTTTCAAATCCATTCGAATGTAAGCTAAAGTCTGCATCTTGAGTGTGGCTAATGAATCCACACTCTCTATACCATCCCAATAAAGTTCCTGCCATCAGCCAATAATCTATTTTTAATGACTCCAATATATTCTTTACATAACTAACTCTTGATACAAATAAAATGTTTTTAGAAGAATTTTGCTTTGAAAATTCGGAGGTAGTTTGCGCGAGTTGGTGATTACATTCGATAAATTCTGAATTCTTGTAATCATATAAAAAACTGATAGTATCTAACGGTACTGTCAACAATCTTGATTCATTTTCAATTGCAATAGTTTTAAATCTTTGTAAATAGTTGAGTTTTGTTTCTTTACACATTAAAATAAAGTTAAATAAATCTACCTATTTAAACCTCTATTTAAGTCTCCGAATTTCTTAGTAACATTTTCTATCCTAAATTCATCTTTAGGAATCCAAAAAAAATTACCACGTTGATACCTCACTGATACTTGATAATAAAATTGATCACATTTTATATAAATACTGCTGGGAATCTTTATGGCTAATGTTTCTTCAATATAATATGTTTGAATTATATCACAAGGCAATGCAATTTTATACAAATCCTAAATTATATAAATTTATTTTAGAGCTATTAATTTACATTAAATATTACTTTTAAAAAACTTTCTAAATTATTAATATCAATTGAAAATGTAATAATAAATTGATTATTAAAATTTTTAAAATCGAAAAATTGTTTTATTTGATCTTCATGGTAAATATCTTTGACAATTGTGGAAAAAGCATAAGGATCGATTAATATAGCTTTGTTAATAAAAAGGATTTGATCAAAATCTTTAAAACAGTTTGACTTCTCATAATTTGATTCAAATTTATTTAAAAAAACAAATTCTTTTTTCGAATAAAATTCACTGTAATATGTGAGGGATTCTTTAAAACCATCATTTTTTTTGAAAATGACTGTTTTATTTGTTGAAAAAATAAATATTTTAAGTATAAAAAAGTGAACTAAAAAAAAAAGGAAAATAAATGAGACAATATTTTTCAAAATTCTTTTATTTGCCTTAGTCATAGTAATTGCAATTTAAGAATTTTCAAAAATTTTCTTAAATATCTAAAAATTAATAACAGGCAAAATTAACTGTATCATTAATTTACAAAGTATTTAATAAAAAAAGTTAATAAAATAAAATAAAATTTTTAAACTTAATTTTTAATTAATCTAATGATAAAAGTGAGGACTTTTAAGTCTCTCAAAAATTGCTTAAAATGTATAGTTGGAACATGTGACAATGAAATAATGCACATAATAATTAAAAATTTAAAATATTCTATTTATTAAAAATTTGTTTACTGATTAAATTACTGAGTTTAGACGATCAAAAGAAAATTATTTAAAAAGTCGAAAATATTTCCAAACTTACCCAAATTTTGTGTATCAAAAATTTTCTATTTTAAATCAAGTGTAAATATAAGCGCTTGAATTGGAATAAAAACACTCAAATTTATTTAACCCATCAGAGCCCAAAATATTATCTTAAAAAAGATGAATACACAATCTAATTCTCATTGAAAATCCTAGGTATTTCATATGAATTTGATCAATTAACTATTCGAAATGATTGTTTTCTGCAAGTCTCGAAAATATCTTTAACTTTTCGACCATTTTCACAAAATAATAATTTAGAAATTTTAATTTTGATACCACAGAAAAAGTGACAGCTATTTCATTAGAAAAAAAAATATTTCTAAAAATTTTAATAAGTCTTTTAGTTTTAATTTTTAGTCCTTTATATTACAATTAAATGAATAATTTTCCAAAACATTAAATTTTTTGAAACAAAAAACTTTTCTATAAAAAGTCGTTCATATCATTCTGTATAACCTGAATTAGTTTACCACAAAACCAAGCATAACAAACATCACTATTTAAAAGACCAGTTGGTCTTCAGTTAAATATTTTTGTTCAATTTGTTAGCCTGAATTATGACTCAGTCTTCAGTTCATAAATTGATGCACAAAGATAACTGGGAATTATACTTGTCTCCTATCTCAGAAGTTAAACCCATTGAAATATCACACAACTTTTATATTGACTAAACTATAAGCTAAAAATAAGTATTGTATAGAATATAACGGATTTTCAAAAAATAATCTAAAATCATTTGTTATGGAAATAAAATATTTTCCCATGGACTAAATTTAACTAAATTTTTACAGTTATTGAATATTATATGATAATTGAAAAAAATAAAAAAATCAAGTTCCTACAATTGTTATCAAATTTTATTAAGCTTTCGATAAAACTTGATTTTAAAATATTATTTGATTAGTTTTATCAAAATTTTTTTAAAAAATTGAAGTAATTATTGCTATTTATCAAGTTTTTTTTTTAATATTGATAAAGCTTATCAAATAATATGTTAAATTCAAGTTTTATCTAAAAACAATTAAAATTTGAAAATATTTGACTGTATTTTCGCAAGATACGACTAAAAGTACATGGATACCTTATATTTTTGAAGAAATTCAACAAGCAAATTTTTAGAGGTTATTTCATGATAATTATTGATCAAAAAGTCTAATTTAAAGATTGAATTTAAAAAATTTACAAATGGATTTGATATCTTTTATACATCATTTTATCTTTATCAAACCAAAAACAAAACGTTTATATATTACATTTAAATTTCTTTTATTGTTTTCAACATTTAGTTTGTTTATTTTTGTTTTAATAAATCATTCAAATAATAAATCACTTGAAAGATACAAATTTAAAACAACCCCTTCGAATTATTTTGCGTATTCTTTGAATCCAAAGCATGGTAAATGTGCTGAAAATTCTCAAAACCTATTGTTAGTTGTTTTTGTTTGCAGCTCTCCTCAAAACTTTAATCGTAGAAATCTCATCCGTTACACATGGGCTCAAAAATCGTCTTTAGACAATCAAATACAAGTTGTTTTCATTGTTGGAAACTCCACAAATAGAACAATTAATAATAAAATAGAAAAAGAATTTCAAGAATATAGAGATTTAGTACAATTTGACTTTGTAGATTCTTATCGTAATCTTTCACTAAAAACCATTATGGGATTTAGATGGGTCAAAGAATATTGTTCACAAGCTAAATATGTTCTTAAAATTGATGACGATGTAATGCTCAATACTTTTAATTTAATTAGTTTTTTAAATCAACAAGTAGAAAAAAAATTGAATAAAGATTTTTTTTGTCTATTAAATCAACACGCTAAAGTACGGAGATCAAGCAAGTCAAAATTTTTTGTCAATTTTTCTGAATATGCACCGGATGAATATGACCCCTATTGCGATGGACCAGCTTACATCATTGACAATAGGATTATTCCAAAGCTTTATTTTCAATCATTATATAAAAAACCATTTGTATTTGAAGATGTTTATGTTGGCATGTTAGCAAAAAGTATTAATGCTAGTTTTGAAAATATATTTTATAGATACTTAAATAAAAATATTGATATAAAAAAATATTTACAAACAAAAAATTCGACAATGCTGAAAAACTACTTTTTTATATATTTGAAATCAGAAAGCGACTTTATTCCTATTTGGCAAATAATTTGTGATTTTTTTAAGAAAGTCAATTAAAGAACAACAAATAAAATTTTGCAGCTTTGTCAATTGGAGAATAAATTATTTTTAGTTTAGTTTTTTATTTCCACGGATTGATTTTTTTAGATCAAATTAAAATGAAGAACATTTTCTATAGAAAAAAATTTTTTATTAAATTATAAATTAAAAAACTTTTATTTTTTATTAAAAAGACCAAAATGATTTTTAAAGTATTTTATTTTGACTAAATCTTGTACGAATCCTATAAGAATCCTTATTCGATTCTTGAAAATTGATCAAAACTCTTAAAAGAGTCTTTAGAGAAATGAATTAAGATTCCTTAGTTAATTTCCAATTAGGATCCTAATCAAGATTCTTAAGCAATGTGAGAAAAGTTCTTGATATTAAAATCTTTATAGGTTCTTAGTAAGATTCTTAAGGATAAATTCTTGAATTATCTTAAATATTAGATCTTATAAGTTCAATTAAGATCCATAAAGAATATCTTGAAAAATAGATTTCATAAGATGTTTTTAGATTCTCTGGATATTGAAACATAAAAAAATAAATTTCAAATGTTAATTAGCTTTAACAGGATATAATTTTTTTAGCTCAATAATATATTTTTGTCGTTTTCGATGATTTTTATTGGAAAAAGTTGATAAATATTTGAAAAATTCTACGTCATGTATAAAAACACTTTTTCACAAAATTAAATTTTATTCAAACTTAAAGATAAAATAAAATAAAATATATTTAAAAAAATAAGCTTAAATAAAGAAAAGTCTAATTTAATCATGTCCGTTTTCACTTTTATAATCTGTAATATAAAGAAAATTTTTTTCTAGTGAGCAAATAGTACATTTAGCTATAATATCATGGCTATTGGTTAGCATCAAATTGTTTGTTTTTTTCAAAAAATAATTTATTGAATAAATGCTTATTTTTTAAATTATTTAACTCTTTTAAGAGCCTTTTTTTTAATGAGGCATTCAATTTCAAATGCTTCAAAATAAAAACTTCTAAGATAGTTTTTACTTTTTTTTTTTCAGTTTCTTTCACTTCGCTTAGCTTATTGATCAAATCAAAATCTAAAAATGAATCTTTAATGAATTTCTTTATAAACAATAATTTTATATCAATTTTTTATCATAAAAAATACTTTTCATAAACTGAGATTGAAGTCCTCTAGAACTATTTAGAAATTCCTAATAAGATTTCTTGATGACATTTGTCTAGGCCTTTTAAAAAAAATATTTAGAATTCTTAACGCTAGAAGGACCAAAACGAAATTAATTGAATAAAAATGATTAATTTTTAAATTTTAGTCTTTTGTAAGGCCTTTAATCAAATACTGATGGTTAATCTCATTTTTTACAAATGCTCTTTAATTTTTTGTAATAATGTGAAAAAAACATTTACATTTTTATAAATTTTTGAACCCAAATTATCCAAAAAAACATGTAAAAAATTTTTCAATTTACAACTCCTAATTATTCTAATTCATACCATGGGTCTGCTTTCCTTTTTTTTTATTTACTATTGCTTACAAATTGCTTAATTTCCTAACCCAGAAATTCAATCCCATCAATAAAACAACATCCTCCTAAATTGTATGTTTTAGTCACGATTTGCAAAATTAAATTTCATTATAGTTTAAGTTTTATGTTTTAGTAACATATTTAAATCATAATTTTCAAGTTTATGTTTTTATTCACTGTTTTAGAAAGTCAAAATTCAAAATTTTTGTTTATGTTTTATTTTTTTGGTTTCACATTTTATATGTTTTTTTAATCCTTAGCCTGGATTTTGTACAAAAAAATTAAAGAGCACTTGTAAAAAATGAGATGTCGTTTAATAGAAGGACGCCCCGCACCCCTAATTTTTATGTCCATGGTCAACATGACGGGATGACGGGGACTCATGTAACACCCGACTGAGAATCCCCTGTCTATGGAGGCTCAGTTGAGTATTTAAAGCTTTTATTTTTTATTATAAAATTAATAAACTGTTAGAAGAGAAAGATCTTTTACTTTCCATTTACATTTATTTTTTTTAAATCTTTTAGAAAAGGTATTTAGAAAAAAGATAGTCTATCAGATAAATATCAAAAAAATGTAATGAATATTATGCTCTTCGATTGATTATAAATTTTTAAAATCAGCATAATTAAAACTAAATTCAAAAAAATTTAACAAATTAGTTTTCTACTGAATATATAAAATAAACTAATTTTGGTGTTGTCTGACGCACCGTGAAATGAACACTGAAAACATATATTCAAAAAAGCAAGACACTTCTCTCTCTAACTAAACAACAGTCTAACTAAATAATTTACTGGAAAATTGCATACTATATGAAAGAATATAAATGTCAACTAATTAAACAAAATGTGGAAAATATAAGCCATTTAATTTTGTTTTTTTAATTTTAGAAATTATTCTTATGAATTTATTTCAATAAACTCTCTCACTTATTAAAATATTAAAATTTTTAGAAATTGATTAAACGTAAAAAATATTTTTTTTGCGTTTTTAGTAAAAATTTCTACAGTTTTTAAATTTTCTGTTTTATTTTTGAATATTTTAAAGCTATGATTTTATTTTTTCAATTTTAAATCTAAAAAAAAAAGCTTTTCTAAAATAATTTTTATTTAATTGATTAGCTTCACATTCAATTTAAAAAATAGAAGTTTGTTTAAATGTTTATTAAGGACAACGAAAAGTATTTTTTTAAAACATTATAATATATACCTAAATTAAATCAATAGTGAATCTATGTATTTTTTTTAAAGTAATATTTTCTACTAATAACAAATGAAGCGTTTAAAAATTGTTCCAAAGTTTTTAGTTTCCACAGCTAATCTCTACATTCATAATAATAAATTATAAATTATTAATTTTAATTTTTTACCTTAATTGACAATTTAAATAAAAAATGAACAGTGGATTAAGCAATGAAGCGATGGCAAATGGAGAAGAACTGCAGACAGACGAAATTTATGAGGTCGACAATCAAACCCTATGCACAAACGATCCTTTTCAAAGAGTAAACATTATAGAAAGAGTTAAATGTCTTCTTAGAAAAGCTTATAAAAGCAATCAGCCTCTTGGGTTAGATGAATACACAAGTTTGTCTTCTAATTTTAGCCTTGAATACTTAAGCTTGGATGAAAATGTTAAAAATGCGCAAGCTAATTCAATTTGGAAAGAGTTGTTTGATTATTTTGATTTTTACAATGACAGAGCCAAATCCATGCAAGAACTAGACGAAAGAATTGAGAAAAAAAGAAGTGAAATACCACAAAAAATAAACATTATTTTAAACTTGGACTATTCGCGAATAAAACAAGTTATGGACGATGATATTAAAAAAACAATGTTTTCTATTTTGGACTATTCCAAGTTGTATGAGAACAAAATTTACATTGATCAATTGTGCTATTTGAATTTGTTAATTCAAGATGATTTGAACAACATTTGCTACATTGAGAGTTTGTATCCGTCAATTAGATGTTTGAAAAATGATCAAGCATTGTATGCCGATCCAAAGTTTGAAACGACTGCAAAAACACTGCTTCTTTGGCACAAAATAGTCAAGGACTTGATGCTCAAATCGGACAAATTAGGTTTTTGACTTTTAATTTTTTTTTTTTGACTTTAAACTTTTTAGAATTAATTTCTGCATAATTTATTTTCATTTAATTTCGTCTATTCTAATATTGAAAAGTTGCAGGTGAAAAATTTTTATTTTAACAATCCTATTTGATATGCATCAAAAAAAAATTGTGGATAGAAAAAACAATGAATAAAAATTATTGCCTCTTTTTTATCAGTTAATCGAAAAGAACTAAAATAAAATATATTTAACAAAAATACTGCAACATTGATGAACCTTTTTTATCTAAAATATTAGTCTGATCGAATATTTTTTAAATTTAAATTACATGTAAAGCGTGCTTCATTAAAAATATTTAAATTTAGTTAAAGATTAGTTCTTTGATCATCAGTTTCAAGATGCTTGAATTTTTTTTAGTAAAGACACTTAGTTTAAAAAAAAAAAACAATTTTTAAATTGAAAAAGAATTTAAAAAAAATTAATAAGGCATTATGAATTTTTAGTAGAATTTATGTTAAAGGTAATTTAAAAATATGAAAAATTCATTTAATTTTTTAAGAATATCATTTAAATTTTTTTTATTTGTATTTATTTATTTAATTTAAAATCTCATTGAGAGAATAATATTTGAAGAAGATAGAAAGTCAAGAAACTAAACAATTTTATTAATCTATCTTTTAAAAACCATTTAATATTTTATAAAAAAAAAATTGAATATTTAAGGTTTAGTTCTATTTTACTTATCAAATCAGACCACGATTTAAATTCTTAAATAGATGATTAAATATTTCAATTGAAGTTTTTATACTATAATTTGTAACGTCAATATCAGTCTTTTCCTCCACACTTTTTAGTTGCTTGCAAAACTAGTCATTTTTTTGATTAAACTCTTTGGAGCACAAATAATATTTTCACTAATTCAGTAAAAAAATAACAAAATCAATAAACAATTAACTAATTCAGTTTTTATTATTTATTTAATTTTATATTTTTCTATATATCATATAATAATGATATATAGCACTAATTAGTGAAATTTGAAATGAATTATTCACATTTTCGCTGTATTTGATATTTTCTAACAATTTTGTGAAAAAAAAACCGATTTAGTTATTGTTTAATGGAAAAGTGATTTTTTACTGAATTTGTGATATTTTTTTTTTAATTTATGGTGAGGTTTACTGACGTCCAACTCTTTATAGTTAGCACGAAGAAATTTCAAGATGTCCCAGCATACCGACAATTCTTTGACTCCTTAATTAAGAATATTTTGTGTTTCATGTATAGTTCTCCTACCATCTCCCACCAAGTTCAAAATGGCATTGTGAATTTTGGAACAAAAAACAAAAATTCAAAATTAAAAAAACTTTTTTTCTAATGGTCTAAAAATTGTTCTGCAAAATTTGTTAACTGATACAAGGCTTGTATGACCCAAATTTAATTTTTGCAAGACCTCTGCAAATTAATTTTAATAAATTTCTAATGCATATACTGTTTTGCACAATTGCAGAATTGCAGCTGTTGCTCAAAAAGGTACTTGAAAAGGAGATGAGCTCCTCCCCATTATCCACTAGGATAGAATAGGGTCAAAAAAAAATTGATTCATACAAGCCTTCCATCCGGCGATACATTTTGAACAATAATTTCTTAACTTAGAAAAAAAGTTATTTTAATTTTAATGTTTTTGTTTTTTGCTCCAAAATTCACAATGCTAGTGATTCAAAAAAAGTTTCTTATGAATTTGATACTGAGATTGAACAAAGGTCACTGATTAATATTTATTTTACTAGAGCAATTCATCTTATCTAGCAGAAGTGAATCGGCATTGTGAATTTTGTGAACAAAAACAAAAATTTAAAGTTCTTTTTTCTTCTAAAATTAGTTATACAAAATGTATAATCTGACACATAGAATGTATCACCCAGATTGAATTTCTACAAAAATAATTCAAATCTGCGAGATAATTTATGCATTAGAAAATCATTAGAATTTAGTTGCCGAGATTTTGCAAATATAAAATTTTAGGCAATACACTTTATTGAATTAGTTTTAAACCCAAACGAAAAAAATGAATTAAAATTTAAAATTTTTGTTCTAGAATTCACAATACCTCAATTTTCTATTTCCTTGATTAATTTACTTAATTTTTTTCTGGCTTTTTACGTAATTTTTCCATGTTAGTTGATCCTATTTTTTAATACATACCCGACAAATAGTTTAAAAGAAAGCAAAATTAGACGAATTTATTGAACTATTATTTATTAAAAGTAAAATTTATTTAGGAAAATTAAAAAAAAAAAATTATTTTTTCAAATTGAATTCGATTAAATTTTCTTGTTTAAGGTAAATTTTTGGGCTTTGCTACACGACCAGAATATACTAAGTATTGGAAATGGTTTGAACAGAGTTTAAACTATTCAAGATTTGAATACGAAAAAGTTCAAGAATGGCTAAACGACAGTTTGGTTCCGACTCAATGCGAGTCTAATTCACAAAGCAGTTTGCCTTCGCCTGTTGTTGTTTTAAATAATCCGTCTAGCAATTTGTCTAGATTTCTTAGCGAAAACAAGAGTAAAATTTCGCGACAAATAAGCTACTTGATTATGAAACAAGCGTCATTAGAGAGCGACACTTTGCAATCAAGTATTTCGGTTAGCTTGCTGTCGGAGCCGAGTCCTCCCGAACCTTTGCAAATACAACAAGATCACTTATTTCCGTCTATTGTTCATCATTTAGATTCATTTATCAAATACGGAAATACAACAAGTACTAATCAGCTCACACAAAATGAAAGTGTTAAATTTAACTTGACTAACGATGAACAAAATACTGAAGAGCCCGATGATGAAATTACTTTTGAAAACTGTGAAATAAACAAAGAAAATCAAAACAAAATATTTCGCGCTTTTTTACGCAAACGTTTGCGCAAAGACGGTCTAACAAAAACATTTGAAAAAATACGCGAAATGCTCCTAATGTCTTTGTCACATGCTTTGCTTTCTTTACAAATAGACAAATCTGAACTTAATGCCACAGACCAGCTGACCATCTATCATCTAATTCCATACCATCATAAATGTTTGGAAATAATTAAAAAATTCTACCACAATGAAGGCTCAATAAAATATGGCGTGCAATCGGACTCATTTATCCGCTTGGGATTGCCTTCATTCAGACCTCTTTTCATCTATTTAAACAATGTCATACTAGAACTAATGCATTTGTGTATTCAAATGCAAAACGAGAATAAAGGCGTAATTAAAAAATATCTTGATTCAAAATTTAGTCTACTAAGCATTGAGGTACTAACTAATGAACTAAGAGAATGCATTGAACAAGCAATTCTAGTTCGTCAAACCTACTATCACATGATCTATACTGTTTTTGAAGTGGCCGAATTGGACATTAAACATCAATTAGAAAAAGATTTGTTCAAGTATGATGATGATTTGAAAGTGACAATCTCGATCTATCTAGATTTTGTAACTAATTGGGTGCAGGATTTGATTAAAGTGTCAAATTTTTCCAAAGCATTATCGGTTCTTGAAAACGAATGGAATTTTTGCAAGAACAATTTGTACTTTGTCACAGCTACTGAGGACATTTTTGCCAGTCGATTTTGTAACATGGGACTTCTTGTTTATGAATCACTGACAAACATGATTAATGTCATTGACAATAAATACAAAGAGCCAATACGAATCGACATAGACAAGCTACTATGGGATGAAAAAATAAGGCACTTGGACTCAAACTTGGCATCTATTTCGATTCCATATGAACAACAAGATTTGGATTCAGAAGACAACATGTCCATAGACGTGAATCTAACTAGGCAAGACTCTGTTTCAAGCAAGCTAAATCTAGACTTGAATGAATTCAAAGAAGAAATAAACAAATCAAGAAAACACTGTTTAAGAGCTCTTAAATTTACAGCTGAGTTTTTGACTGATCTTGAGCTTGCAGCCAAATACCAAGTGCTTACCGATCTTCAATATTTGCTTGATAAATTGCAGTCTACTGATCATGTGCTAGTCAATTTCACTAACAAAGAGCTTCTTAGCGATTCTTATGAAAGGTCATTTTTAATATTTGTGCCAAAAGAACTTTCTAATGAGCGCATACAAATTGCTCGTCTGCTTTTTCTGATAAGTGCCAAGGACAATTTTGAGTCGACCGAAGCGAACAAATTTAGCCAGGTCTTTTTTTCCAAAAGTGCTGATCAGCAAAAAATTTTAGAACAAACCCAAACAAAAAAAAAACCCATTAGCGCTCTGATGAAGCACTTTAGAAGAAATTCATTTATGCTCAACTCAGCTCATAATAGAACATGCTATTTGATATTTGTTCAATTGAATGATGCTAAGGAAACATGGAATTGGGATGGTCAAAAAATCAATCTCTATGCTTCCAGGCCAGTCAAGCTTTCGCTCTATCATCATCTTAGAAATCCATCCAAAGAATTAGATTCAAAATACTTGTATTTGTTAACCTCGAAGCATTCTATTTTATTAGAAAAAAAGATAGAATTAAAACAAAAATTAAAAGGTAAGACCTAAAGAAATATATTGTAACAAAGATTTATTGGGTGAACTATCTTAATACTTGAAGCACTAGGCGAGGCAAAATGACTTTGGAAAAATGTTAATTTTATAGTTAAATTCAGAGTTGTTTAAAAGTCGGCATTGTGCAATTTCATACAAAACTTTCAATACAAAAATTAAAAAATCTTATAACTCTTGTTCCAATAGTCATATATTTGTTCTGCAGATGAAACAAAGTGAAACAACTGTTGTTTCACCTATTGCGCAAGTCTGCAGAATCTGTGCAAAATTCCACTCAATATAAAAATATTGAAAATAAATCTCAATCAATTTGCACAGATTTTGCAGGCTTGCGCAATATGATTTGATTCATCTGCAGAACAAATTGATAACTATTAGAACAAGAGTTATAAGATTTTTTACTTTTTGTATTGGAAATTTTGTATGAAATTTCACAATCCCTTAAAAGTCACAAGACAAGTCCAAGTCAAAGACTATTTATTTATATATTTTTTTAAAAGAACAATTAAAACTAAAATTCATTCATTTGAAATTAACAATTTAATTTTATATTTTTTTTAAAAAAAGAGGTTAGAACTGTTTACACAATTTCTTCAATTGATTTTTAATTTTTTATTGTATCTAAATATTTAAAATAATAGGTTATACATTTGGATTAATAAATTGATATTTATATTTTTTGTTTTAAATTATATCCAAAGATGCTTTAAAAAAAGAATTTGAATTTTAAACTTATAATTACAAAATTAATCTAAAATTAAAATTTAATTAAATTAAAAATTTAAACAAACTTTACTTGATTAAAATATTAATTTCTTTAACATATAAACAATTATTAATGACGAAAAATTTTAAAAACAAATTTCTTTTTTTAAATAAAAATTAAAAAATTAAAAAATAATATAAATTAAATAATTGTTTGAAGTCCGGACTTGGACTATAATTTTAAGGTTTTGTGAAGCCTAGTACAATAGAACAGAACAAAATGTTAAAAATTCTTATAACTTTTCTTTCAAAAGTCAAAAGCAAGTCCTGTAGATGCAACATGGTACAACATTCAAAGTTGCACTATTTTGAAAGATCCGAAAAAACNTTTTGCAGAGATTTTGCACATCATTAGCTGACTATGACTTTTGGTGCAAATAAGTATGTTGCAGTTTGTTGCAGAACTAATTGTAAGCCTTCATGAAAAAATTTATTAGATTTTTTAGCATTTTTTTTGTTCTATTTGTTTATTTTGTACCAAATTTCACAAAACCAATTTTAAAGACTTTGACTTTTAAACAACTCTGGTTAAATTATTTTTTTACTTTTGAGTTAATTTAAACTTTTCACATTTTGGGCATTGCAAGACAGTTTTATTTTGGCATTTTAAACTTAGTGATCAAAATTTTTATAATCATGCTCAAAAATTTTTAATAATCTTTTAGAAATTTTTAATTATTTTTTAATTGAAACAATTAATATACAGAAATATCTTGTTGAACCAAAGCCAAGTGTTGTGCTTATTTGAGGATATGCTTCTGCAGTAATTTTTTTAACCATAAAATTTTTTTTTCATAATAATTTTGAGCATGATCCTAAAATAACACAATTAAAAGGGAGTTGGTCCCAAAATAACATCTTTTTCTTTTACAATTTCTTCCAATTTCCTATTTTTTTAAAGATAAATAATAAAATAATCATGCCATACTCGATCGAAAGCTTATAATAATTATATTTATTATTATGTTGAAATAAAACAGCAACCATTTTTCTTTCTATTAAAAGTCAACTTTTTTTTGGATAAGAAAACAAAGATTGTCTGCAGTGCATGTTATCCTATTCCAGAATTCATTAATTAATTAGTTGTTATTTTCAAGAAAGTTATTCTAGAGTAAATTATATGCGTTCAAGCAGCTTTCCAAAACAACTTGGACGATAAATATTAGAGTGGTTACTTCGATAAGTTTGCTTACAGATCATAACTAGACTTTCTACTTTCCCGGATTTTAAGATTTGCCCTGTCTAACTTTAAAATATGTCTTATCAATGCTACTTTTCTGACATTTAAGTAGCAAAAAGATCTTTAAAAAATCAATGTTTCATTAATGTTGTTAATTATATGTAAATAATATTTGCATTAATGCAGCATAATAATCATTCATGGCAAAAAGAAAATAATTTTACATTTTTACATTTTCATATGTTTAGATTTTTTGTGCATTATTTAAGAAAATTTTCTGTTTTAATTTTGTTTACCATAAATTTGAGAGTGTTTTTTTAATTTTCTGAAAAATTACACAAAAAATCTAAAAATATGAAAATGTAAAAATGTAAAATTATTTTCATTTTGCCTCATTCATGAAAAAACATTATAAAAATAAATATTTTAAAGCTTTTAAATTGCTTATAAAATTAATATTATTACAATGGTTAGAAATTTTACAGGTTGGAAACAATACAATTGTTAGAAAATAGAAAAAGTATGAAAATAGAAAACTCGAAATACAAATAATTAAATGGCAATGTGAATTTTGGAACAAAAAACAAAAACAAAAATTTAAATTTGAAATAACTTTTTTTTAAAAATTTTTTCTTAGCTGTATCAGTTGATACATAATTTGTATCACCAAAATTTATTCTTTGAAAAATCTCTGCAACTCTGCAAAATATTAAATGTAAAAAATTGTGTGCTATCAGCTATGTATCAGCTGATACAATTTGCAGATTCAGTTTTAAAGTCAAAATAAAAAAGTTTTCTCAAATTTAAATTTTTGTTTTTGTTTTTTGTTCCAAAATTCACACTGTCTTATTAAATTTTGTCTAAAAAAAATATACTAATATCTAGTTCGTTTAGGTAATTTTGATTAAAAACAAAAGATATTTCATTATTTAAGAAAAGATAAACAGATAATCTATCAAATGATTTAATATTACAAAATAATGCATATTGAATTTTATTTTTTTTCGATTTTTTTAAATAAAACTTTTTGCTGCTTGGGCTTTTTTTATTCAAATTTTTGCTAAAAGATGTCAAATGTTTTAATCCTAAATTTTTAACATTTTGCATTCAAAAAGGGTGCATTACACTTGTTAAAGAAAAAGCATCATTTCATCCATCCATTGACGAATCAATAGCTGTTTTTAAAGACAAAATTTATGAACTTAGCACACAATGCACACAATGGATTAAGTCATTGGAAGCTGATTTGATACCGGACCTAGCAATTGAAGCTAACAATTTAGACTTGGCCAAAATTCAACTAAAAGTAAACGAAATACTGCGAGTTTCTTATTTGTTTGGAATAGAACTGCAAAACGACATTACTAAATTCATGACACAAAACCGCGCTGATTCATATGCTCAAGGATTGGCTGAATTTTCCATTCAATGGTGCAATTACATAGTTAATAAAACAAACCGAGGAAAGGGCAGAACAACCAGACCTTGGGCTGCCAACAAAGGCCTTCATTTGGTTCAAGTAGCTGTGGTTCACTCGGTTCATTTGAATGGCTGGGACTTTACTCGATTAGTTGATGCTATAGAAAAATGTTTTTCCCATTTAATTGGCGATTTGGAGCAACAAGATGAGAATTTGTCTTTAGCATTGTCACAAGACCAAAATTCTACAAGTCAAATTGTTTCAAAAAAAATACTCGACAAAAATTTGCCGCCCAAAATTCGCTTTGAACAAGCTTGCAAATCAATTGATCAGCTAATAGATGAGAAATTCTTTTCTCATCGCAAAATAGGAAAAAAATTAGATCTGAATAGACAAGATTGGATTATAGCTGGAAATGAAGTTCAATTTAGATGGCAATTGGGCCTGCTAATTGGTGAAGGAAGCTTTGGCAAAGTGTATTCATGCGTCAATTTGGACACTTGGGAACCAATGGCTTTGAAAATAATCGAGTTCAAACGAAACATAAAAATCAAAAATTTACAACAAATAGCTGATGAGATAAACAATGTGGTTGACATAAGTCATGAAAATTTGGTCAAAGTGTACGGATCTGAGTTGCATAGAAAGGAATTGTTTATTTTTATGGAGTTTTGTGGCGATCAGTGCACTCTTGATCGCCTTAGTCGAGATGCGTCTGGTTTGCCCGAAAATTTGGTCAGAAAATACACAAAATCTTTGCTCAAAGGCGTGGAACATTTGCATGAAAAAAACATAATTCATCGTGATATAAAAGGAGCTAATATTTTCCTGAAATCAATTGACAATCGTCACCCGGAAAAAGTGGTGCTCAAATTGGGAGATTTTGGGTGTTCGATTAGACTAAAAGATCCAATCGGCACGGCTAGTAGAGATCAGGCAACTGGTCTTAGAGGAACATATGGTAAGTTTATTTAGACACAATTTAACAAATGTCAAGCACAAAGGTTTTGATAATTTAGCAATAATAATATTAAGTTTCATATATAATTCTAGCTTTATTTTTAATTTATTTCTCTGAGGTTTTTCTAACATAATTTCATCATTTGCCATATTCCCAACTTGGTTGATACATGCTTTGCTTGGTCAATTTTTATTTTTTTTTACTTCATCCAAATCATTTTAGTAAATTTTGGAACAATAAACAAATAAAAAAATTTAATTTGTTGAATTTTACAAAAATTAAAAAATTTAAGATTAAAATAAAAGTATTTTTAGGATCTAAAATCGTTCTTTAAAATGTATCAGCTGATACAACGGTTTATCACTCAATTTTAGTCTGTGCAAAAACTCTGCAGCAAAATTTTAATAATTTCTAATACATTTAGTGTTTTGCATAATTGCAGATTTTTTGAACAGACTAAATTTTAATTATTGATTCAAGGATCTTATATTTGGGTAAATGACGAAGTGAAAATTTGATTATAAAATTTAAAAAAGCAACTTGGCTAAATGCAATCACTAGCTAAAACCGAATGTGAAAAGCATCTTGGAATATTTATATACATTTGTATAACAATCAGATGTTCAAATTGGACATAGTGTAGCAAAATCAAATAGTATGCTGGTGTTATAAACCTTAAATAAATATGTCTTATTCCCGATCTGTTAGGATCTGGTGGTTTGCGGTTATAACACAAATAATTTTTAAAGAAATTAAATAATAATATATTTAAATAATAACTTTTTTAATCAGTAATAAAAAAGAATAACAAAACGAAAAAGTTAAATTTTAGATCCTTCATGGTTTTTATATAATAATAACAAAAAATATAATTAAAAAGAGCACTTTACTAATACTTTACACAGTGTTAAATACTTTATTATTATTTTATTCAGAAAACACCTCATGGGCGATGTTTAAAAAAAAAAGAAAGAGAAAAAATAGAAAATTAAAAATAGTAAAATAAAATCCATTGTTTCATCTTTGCTTTCTTCTTTTTTAAGCTTGTTTTCAAGTTTTATCCTTTCACTTGCTTTGGCTGCCATATTTTGTATATTATCTTTTTCTTCTAAGATGTTTTTCATTTCATCTATCACGAATTTTTTTGCTAGTTCTATTTTCTTTATCTCTTGTTTCATTTAGGATATTGTTCTCTAGTATTTTTGTAAATTTGTTGTCTGCTAATCTCATTATGAAAGACAGCTTTCTCTTTACCAATATTCTCTCCATTGGTTCCATATTAAGGGCAGCCATCAGTTTTGTTGTTCTTGATCTCTTGAAGAGTCCAAACATTTTCTTCAACAAGTTGCCATCTGTTGTTTTAATTTTTTTTAAATGATTCTGGTTAAGCTTGATTGCCTCGCATCCATAGGTGAGCATTGGCAGTGGTTAAATACTTTTTACTTTTTTTGCTAAACGCTTGAGATCATAGCATTGCACTGTGAAACTATAGACTTATAAGTTGGCTAGAGTCGGTGATTGAGAGAACTAGAACATACTTCCCCCTCCCAAAGAAAAATACAAATTATAAAAAGATTATAAGAAACAAACAGATAATTACAACAAACATAATTTCCTAGTTTACCCGGGCGGTTTAAAAATGGGCAATATGGCAATATCTCCTTAAGCTCCTTCACAGTGTCCTCAAGATGACGAATGGTCTTCTTTGCCTCTTCGAGTTCATCCTCGAAGGCGTCTTTCATGCATCTCTTCTCTGAAGATTTGACGAACTTCATCGGGCTTCTTGTTTTTACTATTCTAGTTATATGTTCAAATCTAGGCCCAAGGTGCTCCAAACTGTTAATCAAATCTCTAGCTAATAGACAATCATAATTGGAAACTGTCTCAATAACCAAGATTTCTACATTCTTTATGATTTCTTTTCTTGAAACAATGCAGCGTGTAAGCTTTAATTGGCCAAGAATTTCAATTTTACCTGTGAATGAAAAGAGCAGAGAAAATTTGTTTCTGATTAAGTTGACTTGGATATCTTTTGTTTTGAAGAAAATCGCTTAAATTTCCTAACAAACAGAACTCGGTACTTTTATATATATCACTTGTTAGACCACATCTAGTTTAGATTTTACGCGATTAGTTTTTAGCATCCATACTGTGTACAATAATAATTAACTCTATTCTATTCAATTAAAATGTTCACGATTGTCAATAAGCTAGAGATTGAAAATCTCCTGAACGACCCTCGTCTAAATGCTGAAAAAAGAAAATATATTCTCAGATCTCACAATAGAACTATTTACCAAGATTTACTTTCCTCATAAAGAAGTAAAGTTGCGATAGCTTGCAACAAATTACCAACAGATATTGTTAATGAACTTGAACTTTTTCACAGTTCAAAATGCTGTTTTTATTTACTAATACTACTACTGCTATAAAAAAATAATTATTGTTGTTTGAAAATGCATTTGATCAAAGTAAAACTTGGAAAATTGACAATTTCTTTTTTAGCAAAAATTTCAAGCTTAATTCTTGAATTAAATTTTCGAGTCTTGACAAATTAAGAATGGTTTACATGCGAATATTTAAATATTTTAAAGAACAGATTAGGTCTCAAAATAAAAATCTAAAAAAGTTTTATTAAGCTTTTATGGCGCCTGAAGTTATGGCATCTGGTGGCTTTAAAGATCAAGGATACACTTATTCAGCTGATATTTGGAGTATTGGATGTGTTGTAATAGAGATGTTTACAGGAAAAAGACCGTGGCATCCTTTAAAAGACGAAGCCATACTTTTTAAGTTGCATTTGTCTTTTGATGGCGACAGAAAGCCTCCTTGTCCAGCATGCATTTCTGACGAAGCTGCACACTTTTTAAATTGTTGTCTGAATTTTAGACCGGAAAATCGAAAAAATGCCGATCAACTATTAGAGCATAGTTTTCTAAAAATTCTAGAAGAAGAATTTGAATATTCATGACTAAAAACGATCTACTATTTAATTTGTTTTTGTTCAAATTTAGACAAGTATATAAATTGTATTTATTTAATTTTTAATTAAACTAGATACAAAGAAAAAAAATAGTTAGACTCAGTTAAATTCATTAATTAATTGAATAAAGAGGTAAATTTTTTTTTAAAATAAAATTTAAATTATTATTTTCTTGTTTTAATTTATTCAAATTTGATATTCAAAAAAAAAAAAAACAAATAGTCTTTTAAAGGGTTGAAATTTTTAGAATTTATAATTAAAATTTATCTATTTTATCTAATCTAGATAGATATTTATTTGCATACAGGAGGGTTGACATATGAAAATAAATTGAATTCGACTGCAGCACAAAAAATCAAAAATGCTGCATACACACTCAAAAAAACATAGCCAGTTCTATGTTCTAAACGCCACTTTCCAAAATGAATAATCAACACCTTTTTTATTAATTAAAGAATAAATAGTTGGAATTTTATTTGAATTAAAAAAAATAGTTATTTACTGTTGATAGAATACAAGAAAAAAGTATGAATGAGTCGTATCCTAGGCCAGCCGAGTTAATAACCACATAGCCATTATTGAAAAATGATTTAATAAACCAAGGAAGCGCCAGGCCAATCAAAAGATCAAAAACATTTGAACCAATTATGTTAGACACTCCCATATCGACCATTCCTTGTTTAACAACCACAATGCTGGTGTACGCATCAGGTATACTGGTTCCAGCAGCTACTAAAGTAATGGCCATTAGAGCGTCAGGTATGCCCAATGTATAGCCAATAGTAACTATCATCCATACGATTAAATAGGATAAAGCGGCAAGCCAAACTACAGACAAAATAAATGTCAAGTAAAATTTTTGCTTGTATTTTTCGACTCGACAGTCCGGAATGGTGAAATGAAAAAGAATGCGAATGGGAACAAATAGTGCGTCTATTGCCAAATTTTTAATGTTGTCATGTGCTCCAAGATATTTTGACAATAAAAGTTGATAATTTTCTATTTTAAAAGGATTCATTGATAAGCTTAAATTTTAATTTTAGTTTTATTTTTAAAAAATCAGAAATTTCACGTTAAATTTAATTTCAACATAATTAAAAATAACTTTTGCGGGTTAAGAAAAAAAATGGCACAAAAGTTATGTTCAATTTTCTTTAAGAGTGGACAAGACCTTTCTCAGTTGCTTTCAAAATCTAGAATCTGACTGATCCAGCTTTAAAATAGAAAAGATAAAAGTTTCAAGAGAAAAAAAGCAAGTGGTATGCATGCTAAAATAGCGACGAAACTAATGGTGGCCAAACTAATGGTGAGTCTATTTCAGTCATAAATCGGGTTATTGTAAGACTGAAAAATGGCTAGAAAGTTTAATTGCCACTATACCTTTATCGGAAAGATTTTAAAAAAGTAAAATTAATGATTGATGATAACTTATGAGAGAAAAGTTATAAGAATTTTTAACATTTTGTTCTGTTCAATTGTACTAAATTTCACAAAACCCAATTGAAGATTTTTGCGAAATTTTGAAAGCTAAAGTTTTATTAGGCAAATCGAAAACAAAATTCGCGCTTGCCTGAGCAATATCGACCCAAAGGTTGTACAAGACCATGCCTAGAGTGCTCGCTGTAGACTCGATATCATGCGTTGTCATGGAGTTCAATATCCTATGTGATATTATTTTTTCAAAATAGGAGAGTTCAGTTATGATTTAAAAAAAATTTATAGCCTTAGTTAAATAAAAAATTTTTTTATAATAAAATTAATTTTGTACAATTTTTAGTTCTACACCCGTTATTTCAATGTTCTAAAATGAGAAAAAACCATAACCAACAATTTTACCTGGAAAAATCAATTAGGTTTGATTTGGAAGTTTTTTTGTACCAAATTAACTAGAAAGAGAGAGAGAGAAAAAAATATTTTAATTAAAATTAAAAGAGGCTAGTATTACATACTTCATCAATAACTCTGCGAGCTGCCATTCGAAATCTTGTTTTGGGAGCAAAAAACTTTTTTTTTATCATCACTTGCAGAACAGATGTGTCAAAATCAATCCTTTAGTTGAAAAAAAAAACTAAACAAAAAATCATCTAAATGATTTGTTTCATTTTTTACTGTCTAGTTCCTGAAGCAATCAAAGAATCAATATTTCTTAGATCGTATTCAAACGTGTTGTTTGATGTAAGTGAATTTTGATAGGAAAAATTTGCGCAGCCATTGTTCGCAAAAGCCGGTATATCATTCAAAGTCCCGCCCCAAGCATACATTTCCTCATCTTCATCATTAAATCTGCCTTTATAACATAAAATATAAAATAATATTTTTTTAAATTTATCCCAATATGATATAATATATATCCTTTAACTTATTTAGAAAAAGGACAAATATAAGATAAGTTTTCTATGAAAAAAAAACTTTTATTCAAGAGCAGATCCTGAAAAATCAAAAGTACGCAAGTTCCACTTATTCCAAATAATTTTGGTGTCCTAAAAGATATTATCATGTTAAATAAAAGCCTAGAGATTTGAGCCCATTTCACAAGACATTACCTTTCATTCATGCTCAATAAAGCTTATAAAGCATTTTATAACAGACCATCATGCTGTTGGTTATAGCTTGGAACAAATAAAGGAATGAAAAAAATTAATAGAGATATTGCAATTGTGGGATTATAAAATTTTTTCAATATTTAATTAATGATAAATTGGTTCATGTGTATAAATAAATGAAGCTATCAATTAGCTGCAAAACGTTTTTTCCTACCCAGCCACAAAATCTAATCGCAAAAATAATCGATGAAAATTATATTTTAGTATTAAAAATTTTTATATTTTAACTAATTTACAGGATTATAATTACAGTATACTATCTGAAAGCAAATACATTAAAATTTGATTTAAGACAAAAATCAATAAAGGGAATATTTTTTTTTAAAATAAAAATAGATAAAATCAAATAGAAGTAGATAAAAGCTTTTAATAGAAGATATTTATTTTTTCAAACATAGATAATTAAATAAAATGCTTTGAAAAAACAAAGTAATTGATACTTAATTTCTTTGCCTTTTTAACCGCTGTCCTTTTTCATTATTGAATTTATCTGGCCTTGCTCAAGAGACTATAAATTCAGCAATGTTGGCATAAATTGGGTATTCGTCGTAAACAGAGTTTGTTCTGCGCTTACAATGAATTTCTTTTATGTCTTCAACATTATTATCAGTATTAAATGATTATTAAGATTATTATTAAGGAAGCTTTAGACATTTTTTATTACAAGAAAGTTTAGTTCTGGTTATTTTTTCTTTGGAAGTATAACTCAAGAAATTAAATATCGTACTAAGTTAAGAAGCGCCTTTGAACCTTAGTTTAATAGTAAATAAATTTTAATAGTTTAAAGTAGAAAATAATTTTTCAATTTTTAATTTCTTAATTTTTGGTGCTGCATCAAATGCAAAATTCAAAAAAACTATTTTTTGAAAAAATCATTTTTTTGAAAGTTAATAATATTATAGTATTGCCGAGATGTACTTTGTTGCATGGTCTAAAGATGTGTCTTAACTTGTGATGCAGCATAATCGAAAGAAGAAATACGGTAACGGGTGATGCTTAAGTAAATGGACAAAAGTTAAGTTAGCTTGCCCGATCATGCAAATGATCAGGGGATCATAAATATATTTATTTATAAACTTCTAAAAATTAGCTATAATATTGCAAAAAAAATTTTTAAAATGAGACTTTCTGTGTCTGAAC